>APFE031497952.1:23473-39070 GCA_000404065.3 Pinus taeda
GTGGAGAAATACAAAGCTCGGTTGGTAGCAAAAGGTTATTCCCAGGTGTCGGGAATTGATTTTGGTGATATTTTTTCTCCTGTTGCCAACGTAACTTCTATTAGATTACTTTTATCTGTTGCTGCTGCTTTTGATTTTGAGGTAAAACAGATGGATGTGAAGACAACATTTCTTCACGGGGATCTGGAGGAGGAGATCTACATGAAGCAACCTAAAGGCTTTGCAGTGAAGGGTAAGAAAGAACTGGTATACAAGTTAAAGAAGTCTTTGTATGGGTTAAAATAGTCACCAAGGATGTGGTATCGGAAATTTGATACATTTATATGGGAACTTGGCTTCACCAAAAACAAAGCAGATCATTGTGTGTATTTTAAATTAATCGGTGATCGTGTTATTTATCTGGTCTTGTATGTGGATGATATGTTGCTGGTAGGAAATGACAAAGAAGTTATCCAGGATTTAAAGACCCAATTGTCCTCCAAATTCGACATGAAAGATTTTGGTGCTGCAAACTATATTTTGGGCATGGAAATTAAAAGAGATCGGGCAAAGAGGAAGCTCTAGTTAAACCAAAGGAAGTATGTTGAGACAATATTGTAGAGGTTTAATATGCAGGATAGTAAACCGGTGAAGGTTCCTATTCCTGTAGGTGTGAGGTTATCTGCTGAACAATGTACGAAGACACAAGAAGAGGAAGATGACATGTCCTGTGTTCCATATGCAAGTGCAGTCGGTAGCCTGATGTATGCAATGGTCTGTACTAGACCAGACATTGCACATGCAGTGGGAGTATTGAGCAGGCTTATGTTAAAACCAGTAAAGGAGCATTAGACAACAATAAAACGGGTTTTCAGGTATTTGCGTGGCACTAGTGATTATGGTTTGTGCTCCCAAGGAAGACAATGATTGGATAGAGTGTTGGATATTCGTGGCTTTGTTGATGCAGACTGTGCTGGAGATCTAGATCAGAGAAGATCTACAAGTGGGTGTATGTGTAAAACCTATTTGGAGGTGCAGTTAGTTGGATGAGTAAGAAACAATCTGTAGTAGCACTATCAACTACAGAGGCAAAATACATGGTAGCCACTCATGCAAGCAAGGAAGCAGTTTGGTTGCAGAGATTGTGTTCAAGTATGGGGTTAGTACAGGGAGCTATAAGGATAGACTGTGACAGCCAAAGTGCAATTTTCTTGGCAAAGAACCCTGCATATCATTGAAAGAAAAAGCACATTGATGTTCAGTATCACTTTGTGAGGGATATGATAGAAGGCAAAAAGATGTTGCTGATAAAGGTGGATGCTTTAAAGAATACTACAGATGCATTGACAAAATCTGTGATCTTTGAGAAGTTCTCTTGGTGTAGAGAGAAAATGGGCATTTCAGGGCTAGAAAAATGACTAAGCTCTCTTGTGGCCCCCTATGGAAAGAAAAAAACAAGTGGGAGAATGTTGGGTTGTGTTATATTCTTTCCACGACTAGCCCACATAGTTAACCAGGGTGTTAGAGGAGGGGTAGAGCCCCCCTTCGTTGTGTCGATTGTGTAGCAGGGGGCGTCACAGGGGGTTTGAGGTGTACCTATAACCCCACTTTATGGGTACATCTATGGTTTGTGTATGATTTCGGCATGTGTTTTTTGGACGCGATGGTTTTCAGTCCATAGTATTGGACGCGATGGTTTTAAGTCCATGGTATTAGATGCTTCAGCATGTATAAATATGTATTATAACATCGAAAGGAACATAATGAAAAATCAAGCTGGTAGTCCCGGTTTTGGGATCTAGGGGAAAATCTCAGTGTATATGTGTTTTATGTGTTAAGCTCTCGCATTGTTTATTTTCTGTGTTTTAGAATTCGTATGCAGGTAATTTCTGTACGGGGTTAAAACTTACATGAAGTAGTCACCTTGGAGAATCAGTTGAAGCAATATGTCTTCAACTAATCTCATGTATAATCTTCTTACAGATGATCTATGCTCTCATCTAGATAAGTCAAAGTGTTGACTTCTGTTGTAAACATACTATCTCTCTCTCTCTTTGCTAAACTATTGAAGAACATATAAGAAGAATTGATCAAGGGTTCCCCACATTGGAGTTTTTCCCTGGCTAGCGCCACATCTTGTGTCCTCTTTTTTTGGCTTGTCTTCTACGATTTATGTTTAAGTTCTATCTACGGCTTACTTTAATGCTGATGTGATTGCTAATCTGGAAAAGATATGGAGCTAACTGTGAAAATTGAAATAAATTTCTCTCTACATAGAACATACCTAAATTAACATTAATTAATGCCCCAAAGAAAGAAAATGGAAACACCTAGTAAGAAACTTGAAAGCTATACCATGACTCTTGAAGAAGAGGAAGAAATGCAACATGATATATCAAAATTATGAGACCAAATGCAAAAAATTTCACTCTCACAAAAAGTAACAGAAGCTAAGATGGATGGTTTAAAGAAAGGCATGGAAGCTAAGATGAATGATGTGGAAGCTAAGATAAATGGTATAGAAGTTAAACTTAAAGGCAACATGGAAGATTTGAAGATAGATTTGACAAAGTTGCTACAAGAAATGCTTACTAATGGCAAAAGGGTAGTAAAGGAAACTCATGATGAGAACAAAAGATATGTTAATCATGATTTCATAAAATCTAACGTTGTATTGAAGACCCACCATGTTCAAAAGATCGATATGAGGAAGTTTGATGGCAAGGATCCTATAACATGGATACTATAGATGGAGCAATATTTTGATCTCCATAATATGCAAAACACACAAAAGGTACGCATTGCAACTTTATATTTGGAACTCAATCAGTTTGTATGGTATTGATGGTTTTTCTCTCGTAAACAAATTGTCACTTGGACAATTTTTACGGAAGGAATGATAGCAAATTATGAGAATACAAAAAGAAACACTTTTTTAGCCAATTGGTAAATCTCAAACAAAAGGGTTCAATGATGGAGCACATTGAGGACTTCCAAAAATTGAATAAAATAGTAAAAGATATTCCAGAGGAGCATAGGATTGATGTGTTCATAGGGACATTAAAGGATAACATCAAACATGAGGTTTGCCTTTAGGAACCTGATTTATTGGAGAAGGCATTTAGGTTGGAAAGAAAAATTGAAAGAAAAATTATGGAAACAAGGAAGACTACCACTCACAACTATAAATATGGAAGTGTTGTTGTCCCTAGCCTTCCATAACTTACAAGGTTGACACCATAACGATTGTAAGAAAAAAGATCAAAAGGGCTTTCTTACAGTTGTGATAGAAAATACATTAAAGGTCATAAGTGTGCTGAGAAAAAATATTTTACACATATTGTGAAGAGGAGGAAGAAAAGGAACAAGAAACATCAAAATAAGAGGATATACACGAGGAACAAACCCTGGAGGAAGAAGAAATGAATCTGACCATATCTTGTAATGCATTGGTCGGAATTACCACTCCTCAAACTCTTAAGATAGAAGGACATATCAAGAAGAAAAAGATAATAGTGTTGATTGATTCAGACAATACCCATACTTTTATTCATTATAAGATAACCAAGGAATTGAATTGATTCTTATATCCAACACCAGAGTGTCAAGTGATGGTTGCAAATGGAGGAACCATAAATTGCTCTAGAAAATGTCATAATATGAAGCTATCCATGGGAGAATATGTATTGAATAGTCCAATGTTTTCCATTCCAATGGGTGGTCCTGATGTTGTACTAGGAGTCCAATGGCTACAATCGTTGGGTACGATAACTTTTAATTTTCAAGAACTTTTCTTGAAATGAAGGAAAGGAAGTTGAATTAAGGGGTATCCACGGAAACCGAGAAAGATAATCAGCTCTAACGACACGATAAAGCTTATAAAGAAAGAACAATGAGGCGTATTTGCACAATTATGTTCGCTAGAGGTTCCCACATCGAAATCATCTATTTCTTCAGATCTCCAAAAAATCTTGCACAATCATTCCAAGGTATTTGAGACTCCCAAAGGCCTCCCACCTATTTGTGATTATGATCATGCTATTCATTTCATTCCAAAAAGTGTTCCTCCAAACATCAAGCCTTACAAATATCCCTATGCCAAAAGAGTGAAATTGAACGTATGGTTGCAAAAATGCTAGAGGCTGGTATAATTCAACCTAGTCAAAGTTTGTTCTCTGCTCCACTAGTATTGGTGCATAAGAAGGTTGGATCATGGCGCATGTGTCCGGATTATAGGGAGCTCAACAAGCTCACTATTAAAGATAAATTTCTCATTCCTGACATTAATGAAGTATTGGATGAATTGCATGGATCAATTTATTTCACCAAGTTGGATCTTCGTTCAGGATATCATCAAATCAAAATGAAAACTGAAGACATTCTGAAAACATCATTTAGAAGTCATGAGGGTCATTATGACTTTTTTTTCATGCCTTTTGGCCTTACTAATGCACCTTCTACATTTCAAGGTTTGATGCATTCCATTTTCAAACCCTTCCTTAGAAAATTTGTGTAAGTATTTTTTGATGATATACTAATCTACAATGAGCCTTGGAAGGACCATGCTCAACATGTTAATAGGGTGCTCAAACTATTGGAGGAGAAACAATTATATGCAAAAGCCTCCAAATGTTTCTTTGGAGTTCAAGAGGTGGAATATTTGGATCATATTGCATCTCATGAAAGTGTTAAGGTAGACCCTAGCAAAATTAAAGTCATTAAGGAATGGAAAATCCCCACATCCATAAAGCATCTACGAGGATTTCTTGGGTTGATAGGGTATTATCGCAAGTTTGTTAAGAACCATGGGAGAATAGCAATGCCTCTAATAACATTATTGAAGAAAGATGCAATTTCTTGGACTCCAGAAGCAACGAAGGCCTTTGAACATATTAAGGAGGCAATGTGCTAAGCACCAGTCTTAGCTATGTCAAACCTCACAGAAACCTTTATTGTGGAATGTGTTTCCCCGGGAAATGGACTTGGTGTTGTTTTAATGCAAAAAGAAAGACCCATTACTTTCGAAAGTCGTCCAATCAAAGGAAAGTATTTACATAGAGCTATTTATGAGAAGGAAATGTTGGCAATATTACATGCACGTAAGAAATGACGAACTTACCTAATGGGAAGACACTTCAAGGTAAAAACAGATCATGATAGTCTTAAATACTTTTTAGAACATATATTACCTTCAGAAGAGCAACAATAAGGGGTCAAAAATATGTTGGTTTATGATTTTGAACTCATCTAAAAAAAGGGAAGCAAAATGTTGTTGCAAATTCACTCTCAAGAAAGGATGAGGATGTGGAAGCATGGTTTGGCATCATTTCTATTATCCAACCAGATTGGATAAACGAACCAAAGGATGAATGGAAGAATGATGAAGAAGTGTGGGCACTCATTCAAAATTTACAGCAAGATCCCAGTACATTTGATACATTTAGCTAGAAAAATGATTTGTTATGGTACAAAGATCGTTTATACCTCTGTAAGAATTCCCAACTCAAACAAAACATTTTTATGGAAGTGCACACCTCTCCCTTAGGAGGGCACTCAAGATTTTTAAAAACTTACCATAGGGTTAAGAAGGATTTTTTTTGGGATGGCCTTAAATCTGATATTCAAAAATTTGTAGCAGAATGTTTGGTTTGCCAACAAAATAAAGTTGAAACAATTAAGACCCTGGGTCTATTACAACCTTTATCATTCCAAGTCAATGTTGGGAAGAGGTTTCAATGGATTTTATCACAGGTTTACCCAAGTCCGAAGGAAAGACTACCATCATGGTGGTAGTTGATAGACTTACCAAGTATGCACACTTTTGTGCATTATCTCATCCCTTTAAATCTAATACAATTGCTACTACATTTATGGAAACAATTCAAAAGCTACATGGAAACCCAAAGATTATTGTAAGTGATAGAGATCCTATTTTCACTAGAAATTTTTGGACAAAATTATTTTCTTGTCTGGGTACTCAGTTAGCTCATAGCTCATTTTATTATCTTCAATTTGATGGGCAAACTGAGATAGTGAACAAATGCTTGAAAGGATATCTTCATTGTTTTGTATCTGATAAACATACACAATCGGTCAAATGGTTGCCTCTAGTTGAATGGTGGTATAACACTTCCTTTCATACTGCTGCAAAAATGACCCCATTTATGGCACTTTATGGATATCATCCACCATCCATCACATCAAATTTAAGAGAAAATTCTAAGATTCAAGCAGTGGCAGATCACGTCGAGCATCAACAACAAGTTCTCCAACTCTTAAAGGATAACCTCACTTTGGGGCAGAATAGAATGAAACAACAGGCAAATTAACATCGCAGAGAAAGAAGTTTTTATGTAGGTGACTAGGTATATCTATGGCTACATCCATACAAAGAAATGTCCCTCAAGCAGGCTAAGAAGGATAATAAATTATCACCAAAGTATTATGGTCCGTACAAGGTGTTGCAAAATATTGGTACTATGGTATACAAATTGGAGCTTCCTGTAGCTTCTCGAGTGCACCCAATTTTCAATGTTTCAGGCTTAAAGAAGGTTATAGGTGACAAGGTCCCAGTTCAAACAATATTATCAAAACTTGACGAGGAAGGAAAAAGCATATTGGAACCTGAAGTAGTCACAGAATCAAGAAAGTGACAACTATGAAATCGATCAATTTTAGAGTATCTCATCAAGAGGAAGAACATACCTGCTGAAGTTTCCACAAGGAAGGATGAGAATTTTATACAAAAGCATTTAGAACTACTCAAGTGTTGAGGAAAACACTTTTCTGAAGGAGGGGCATGTTAGGTCCCTATAATACTAATGTATTCCCTTATTATTATTGTCATTGCAACTCCTTATTGTTATTGTTGTGCACATGTTGTCCCCATATTGTTATTATTGTGTCCCATAGAAGCCCACTATTGTTATTGGTGTGCCCTTACATTATTATTATGTTGTAGCGGCTACAACCACCCTCTAGAGTTTTGCCTTAGCTTCATTTTGGAGCCTCCTTACCAACCACCCTGATCAGCATGTCATTGATTCTCTAGTAGATTGCCAACCTGTGCATCAGAGCTTATTGCATCTGCCTTACAGGTTGTTTCTCTGGACTTGGTCCAGTTGCAGGCTGAGCAGATCCCTCAAGAAATTGCGGAATTATGGCGGGAAACCAGCCTTCCCTCCATAAATTGCGCAATTCTGTCTAGTAGCCTACTGGGCTTCAAAATTGCACAAATATACCTGTCACTATTCACTAGAAAAATTGCGCAATTCCTCCCAACAGGACTGCTTAGCCCAGAAATTGTGCAATTCTAGGCAGCAGTCAGCTGCTCTGCCCAGAAATTGTGCAATCCCTCTGGGCAGCCAGCCCAGTGCCCTCCCAGAAATGCACATTTTTTCCCCTCAACTGACCAGATTGTTGCATGTGTAGTTAGGTTGACCGGTTCCACCCGAGACCAAGAAAACATGGCTTGCATGCATGGGTTGCTTTTTCTTGGAATAGAAAAAGCAACATACAAAAAGCATCCTTAGATTTTAAGGAGTTATTTTTAACAGTTGGAGGTTATATGCAAAGATCGTTTTAGAATATTTCCTCCAAGAGTCATTTTTTCCTAGATTTGTGGCATGCGCGTCATGAGCTTCAACTTATTTATTCGACGGTTCAGAGCTCACTTATTCACATCGATCTTGGAGCTCTGACATCCCACATGACATCCAAGAGTCTTCGACACATCCAGCTCAGCTATTCACGGGTAAGTCATCTTAACTTGTATTTTGCAGCATTTCTATCATTTTTTGTGTTTTTGCTTGTGTGAGTGTTGTTTGCTTGATTTCTGTGAACGTTTGTTGTCGTTTACATGCATACTAGCTTGTATCAGCATTGTTTCAGTTTTTTTTAGCAGCTCACTGTTGTAGCATGCATGAAACTGTTTTGCACGAACGGTCGTCGATTTGGTGACTCACTTCACCCACATGCATGTTGTTCCATTTTCTAAATCTTTCATTCAATTCATTGCTACTTCCACTCGGCATCGCCATGCATTCACTTTCACATTTGCTTTCAGTTACCTATCGGCAGGTCTTGGAAGCCTTGGCCCGGACTCTACCTCACCAAGACAACATTGCGCAATCCTAAGAGGTAAGGCTTTGTCCTCCTCTCAGGAAATGCGCATTTATGCCCAGTGATTGTCCTCCAGTCTTGCATTGCGCGATTCTAAGGGATAGTGACTGTTGGCCCATAAATTTTTGCAATGCAATCATTGGGCCTACAACCACTGCCAGCTGAAATTGTGCATTGCGCAGTTCTAGCAGCCAGTAGGCCAACCTGGATTGCGCATTGCACAATTCCAGCAACCAACCAACCTCCCCAGACAACACAGACTTCCTTTTGTGTAGTTCTGGAAGCCAGTCTCCCAGCCTCCCAGAAAAAAGTGTGCAATCCTTGCCAGTCAATCTCCAGGTATGTTACATGTTGTTCCTCAAATTTGCTTTGGTTTTAGTTAACAGATTTCCTGCCATGCATGTTGCTTTGTCTCCAGCTCTAGCAGGTGTTCGTTGTCCTCTTAGCAGTTCAGGATCAATGCCTCCAATAGAGTAGGATCAAAGGACATTGACGAAAGTGCAACAGGAGGAACAGTTGAGCGAGTGTCTACAATTCTACCGATCCATATGAAGATACCAAGTTGATTGTAGACAAGGACATCAAGCTGAAATGACATGTTAATTTTAGGTATGTTCTATGCTAGAGCAATTTATTTCAATTTCTTTTCCACATTAGCAATCACATCAGCATAAAGTAAACTACAGATAGAACATAAATATAAATCGCAGAAAACAAGCCAAGACAAGAGGACACAAGATGTGGTGCTAGCCAAGGACAAACCCCACAATGTGGGGAAACCCTTGATCAATTCTTCTTTTATGTTCTTCAAAGTATAGCAGAGAAAATGAGAGAGATAGTACATTTACAATAGAATTCAATCACTTTGACTTTTGATATCGGCATGAGGTCAGTTGAAGACATATTGCTTCAACTGATTCTCTAAGGTGACTCGTCCACCTACCATAGTGCTACATCTTGTCTATTTGTTGCACATTACCGTGTGACACCTTGTTGTACTGTTACATGTGTTAAACCTTGATGACTGAGCTGCTCTCATCTTCATGTTGCTCATCATGCTGCATCTTCCATGGTCTTATTCATCATCAAGCTGCCCATACTCATGATCTCATTCGTCATTATGCTACCCATGCTCATATTATCATGCATCGTTATGCTGCCCATGATCATATCATCATGCTGCTTATTATGTTGCCCATGATCTCATACATCATGATGCCCATACTCATATCATCATGCTGCCTTCCTTCGGAGACAAATGCTCCAGCTGTTTTGGCAGTTCCAGCTTTTCTAGCAGTTCTAACAGTTTCAGAATTTCTGAATTTTTCGACTTTTCTGGCTTTTCCGGCAGTTCCAGCTTTTCTAGCAATTCCGACTTTCCAACTTTTTCGATAGTTCCGGCTTTTCCAGCTTTTCTGGCATTTCTTGCTTTTCTGACTTTTCCGGTATTTTCGGCTTTCCCCGCATTTCCGGATTTTCCAACAGTTCCGACTTTTCTGACAATTCCGACTTTTCCGACAGTTCCGGCAGTTCTAGCTTTTCCGATAGTTCCAGCTTTTCCGGCAGTTCTGGCTTTTCTAGATTTTCCTTGGGATCTCTCCTCCTACTAAAACCCAAAGACAAGTAGAGAGAGGAAGAGATCCAAGTGTGTGTAGAAATGACTTGAAGTCCTCTTCTATTTATACTAAAACGTAGAGGTTGAATAGATATGACTGTTGGGCTTCTGAGCTTAGATAAGTTGTTGGCCGACTTAACAATTTTTCCATAACATAAATAAATTCGTAACTTCATAAATACTTATCAGAATCGGATGATCTTTAGATCAATCCTACACCTCTCAATGAGAGGGATCCAATAAAAATATCAATTGCCATAAATAATATGACCCACATGGAGTTTGGCCCTAGTTGCCAATTTTAACAGGCAAGAGGTCAATGATGCATTTGCAAGCACATTTAGGGAAAACCTCGAAGACCACCAAGTCTATGTGAACATCCACAAACCCGACTTGTACCAGATTGCATGCAGATATCCCATGCTCCCATGCACGCACATGATACATTGGATCGTCTCGTACACTGATCCCGAGACAATGACATTGAGAAATATCAACGAGATGGATATTTCCACCTTCAAGGCATAGGATTATGATGAGATGTATCAGATGTCGAAGCTCATGATCATCATGGAGACTCCCTGCAACATACCTAGAAGTAATGCCAACTTGAGAGATATTTTGAAGAATTGGGTAAAGGATCCGGCTAAATTTAGGATGACACCCAACTAGGTCTACAAGATGAAGATACTGTGGAAGGCGTTTCAATACTTGGTCATATTTGCATGTTGACTATATGGCCAAAAAAGCACGGAAACCTTCCCACAGAGTTGGGTGATTGCATTGGACCAACTGGCTAGAGAAGGCAAAGCATGCAATTGGTCCAATGTGTTGGCTCATCAGCTGAAGGAACATGTAGCAAGGGCTCGACAACAACCCAAAGGTATGCAAGCAGAAATCTACATGTCCACCTACATCTTGGATGCAATCTATGCCCATCAGGATTTCCTGGGCTTGAAGTGGGCATGGATACCGACAAAGACTGTTGTGAATACTTATTGTAAAACGTTGTCTGAATGCAGCTTTAGAGGAGTTATCACACATCTATCTGATCATTTTGTCACCTTGGTTTACAAGATGATATTCAAATAGGATCAACCCTGCATGTCGAAGGCAACAATGGAGGCATTGATCGACATAGTTGATTGGTATGCCTCACTGTCCGACACCTTCATACGGATGTACAATGCGGAGAATCCTCCGCATGTTCTACCGAAGTTTGCCTTGGACAAGCTCGTCATGCAGGAAGTATCATATCACATCTCGGCAGGATTAACAACTAGGTTGCACTGAAAGAAGGCACCTTGGCCTACTCTTTTGTTGCAGATCGGGTTATACGAGATACAGATTTTCAAGCATGTAGATAATGAAGTATAGAAGATGAAGAAATATCATTCAGCCCATGAAGTTAAAATCGGAATGACCCGCATTGTCTTGTGAGAGATCACTGTGCGAGAGTATAGTTTAACTGGATCCATGGGGAATGTAATTGGGTGAAGGAAGACCTATGGAGATATTGTTACAACTCCTCCAAACTCAATGAACCGACTGGCCTCACTGTGGAATGGATAGTGAAGCAGCATCCCCATAGAGCACCAAAAGCAGCAAGGGTGAACATACCAGTGCACGACAAGGGCAAGAGGAAGATTGTCGACCGCCTGGAGGAAGAGGAACGTTACAAGTATCGAGCAGACCCACTTGTGTAGAAAGCAGCTTTGGCAATAGAGGCAAAGAGGCAACATCGCGACAAGAGAAATGGAAAATGGAGGAAACAGAGAAGGATTTGCATGAGTTGAAGGAGAAACTCTAGAAGGAACAAGAGTTGCGCAGCAAGAATTGGTATAGCAAGGGGCGCAAGTTGTACAGATAGATGAAACTGTGCTTGTATAGGTAGTGGACTAATCAGAATAGCTGACATCAGGCAGATAGGGTGAACCATTGTCAGAGAAGGACTTCGTTTAGGAGATAGAGAAAGCACTTGAACAAATGGATACAGATATGGAGCAACAGGAGTTAGAGCAAGACATCGACCTCATGCCTCATCACCAAGAGTTTGACCCACCAGCTTCACCGTGTCCATAAGAGAAGCAAGTCCCAAGCGACCAAGCAGACACTGAAATCCTTGGAGACAACTCGGAGGAGGAGATGCACAAAATCTCATTCGATGAGTCACAACATAGAATTGTGTAATCTCGGAAAGTGTCAACTCTAGATGATCATACATCTCATGCACAGTTTGAGGAACGAGTGACCGTGTCTGATGTGCGCAACATCCAGCACCATTGGCTGATGCTACAGATGGCCAAGTAGGGAGGAGAATTGGTTACATCATCTGCCCGAGCAGAATTGAAGAAGGAAATACTGGATGAAGTATTGTCTCTTGACACCGTCATGCAAGCGTTGTATTCTAAGTTTGGTATCATGCATAAGGTAGTCGTCCATCTAATTGGATGGTAGCAATGATGTGCTAGGAAAGCACGTATCTTGTCGAATGTGCATGATGTTGTTGATTACATGCAAACATGGACGATGAGATACAAGGGAGCCCCGCTTCACTTGCCTAAGATGATGAAACCTAGAGCGGTCAAGTTGAAAGCATGCATCAGGAGTTAGATCCGAAACTATGAAGAGCTCTCGTGGCTCATCACTAGTCTACAGGCTTCCCATGCAAGTGTATTCAAGAGTATGGTTGTTATTGTGCGTGCACATGTGATCCCATCTATTGGGACACTCACCTAGGCTAAGACAAAGGCATAGGTCCAACTAGAGCTTGACTCGTACTTTGACGAGTTGATGCTCATAGCCACCAACCCAGACTTGTCAATCAACGTAGACACCATGCACAAGTATGTTGTTGGTCCGGCCGCACTCAAGACAATGATGTGCATGTTATCATACAATTTGGATAGAGGAGCCCGAGAAATTTACCCCGTTGCTATGGAGGCAAGAGTCAAGTTCCAGAAAGATGTCACCTTAGAGTACACAGACACCATCGTGGACTACTGAGCTTGGCATCAGTTCGCTATTGTCGATCACCATGAGGATGTTGAAGATTTGGTCTTCCAACAGTTGTCCCAATCATAGTGATGTCTTGCATGGCTTGCTCAAGCCATTTTGTCTCACATGAGTACGTGCATCATAATGTAATGTCTTGTCAAGTGTAAGTTCAAGTGTCAATAGTTGGATGTAACAGTCATAGAGTAGATGAACTATCACAATGGGGAATGTCAAGGGCCACCCCACCCTTTGTTATAAATAGTTCCTCATAACTCATTGTAAAGGCTTTTCGTCAGCCAAGCTTCCGATAAGACTATCTTAGAGAGAGTTTGGACAGTATTGTAACAAGCCTTGGCTTCTCCACTACGCAGAGCTTATATATCTCTTTTGAGGACCAGGCAGTTGTGGTTGTAACGTTTCGCTATCGGAACTAGTGGTTAGACATGGATGTATTGTATAATTGGAACTTACACTTCTTAATATAACAAAGCCAACACATTTCATGCATACATTGTATTGTATTTCAACTATCATGAGTACTCTAAATGATATATGTATATGTTTGATTATGCATGTATGTGTAGCTATTTCTACATATGTATGTATGAATCTTTATGAAATGTGATGTTGGTTTAACCATCACTTTGGATTGCTAGCTAACTTGTTTTCCATGTTGTGATGCATCTTTTCTCGTGTGTTCCCTTCTTAACTTCGTGCTATCATAGGTTTCCAAGGGACGCACTCACCTCACCCCCCGTGTGTTAGAACCGCTCATGCACCTTCCTTGACTTACTGCATATGTCACACCCTTGCTACCAACAGGGACATCTTACTTGCCTCTGTGCGAAACCAAGGTCAAGACATTACCGTATGATCCATTGCTGGGACTCTTACACCAAACGGTCTGAGGTCTAATTGGGACTTCTTACTGGGGAGATCCCCTAACATGTGGACGGGTCCAGAACCATCAACATTTTTGGTGCTAGGAGGGCCAAATGACAAGTTGTGTCCTCTCATCCTGTTTTGAACCTTTGCATATCTATCATGGAGTCTTGCACTCTCCTCCATCCATGATGTTTTTCAAATGCCGAATCTGTCACCATCTTGAGGGAGTTTTTGATCTCTTGTCCACATACATGTATGATGGTGAAGGCAAAGTGGTCTGGCCTGAGTTCTTACATGACTTCCTTGCCATGCTTCACAAGGAAGATGGATGTTCTGACAAACAAGCCAATCTGCTGCTTGCATACACACTTCGTGAATCCCCACATCAGTGGTTGTGTAGCCTAATGGCTAACAGCTTGCACTCATTTGAGCACTTCCATGATCTCATTGAAGATAGTTCTATCATTTTAATCCAGAACATCTTGACAAAAAACTGTTACAACAATGGAAGGATCCGCGTGAATCGCCTATGAATTTTTGGCAGCATTTCCGTGATTTGCAGTTTCAAGCTCTGAAGAGCCAAATGAAATTTTTCTATCTTTGGGATAGATCTGAATATTGTCTTAAGAAATTTGCCCATCCCAAGAAGAAGTTTGAGCTCAAGCCTTGCTCAACATACTTCAGTGATGGAGCTATGCAATCATATATGGATACGGTCACTGTCACAAGTGAATGTCCGTTGTCCCCTCATCAAACAGTGTTGGATACAAATTGTCATTGATGTCAATAAGGCAATACTTGAGGAGCAAAGCCAAGAGGAGCAGAACAGAGGATGCAGACAACCATCGCAGCAACAGAGGAACAAGCAGAGCTATAAGGATGCAGACAGAGCCATCAGAGGAGCAATGGGTGCATTTATATTATCGGGACCTATTGGGCCACAAAAGAATTATATGCATGAAGATACAGGTGAAGGAGCATATGTCATACACATATATACATTTATACTATCGGGCCATAAAACCCATGTATGCATGCTTTAACACTATCGGCGGACACAAAACCCATATACATAGGCTTAACACTATTGGAGGCGGAAGACTTGGCTCTAGGGCAAATACAGTATCTGAGGCGGATTGCGGACTTGAAACTCTATTCATGGAAATGTTGAGTTATATCGGGTCCAGCACATTGCATCGCTATGAGGGGTCTATGTTAACGTCGAGCCCTGACCCTGTGCGACTTTCGATCGCCGATAGCGATATCGCATCGGACCCCCACCAGGGGCAACTCCCGACTGCGATGCATATCCACGCGAACCCGCTGCACATTACAAATATGACAATCTATGATCGCATCCATCGCATATTGCAAGCTATAAAGCCTTGCCACATTGGAAGCACCGACTACGATAGGCTATGGACCCGATAGACATATTAACTATGGTTTAATACCATATCGCATCCAGTCCATTGGAGCAGTGGAGGATCGGTTGTCAGCCATCGACAAGGTCATGGGTCCGATATATAAAGGACCCCTAGGAGTCACGAATCGCTGATTGTGATTGAAGCATCAACCCGATACAAGAATAGGTGTGATTGTAATATTTCCTAAAGTCCGCCTTTTAGTCTTGTTGACCACTGTGTGTCAATTACCCATAAGCAGTACACCCCCTTTTCTTCGCAAAAAGGGATAGCGCTTGATCGACATGTCCGTGCCATTCGACAGTCATCGTCATTCTCTTGATCATATTAAGTTGTAAACCCAGTCTGCATTTTGAATTGTAAATAATCTTAGCAGAGCTGAGTCATGTATGTAAATTGCCTAGGTGGACCTAATTTTCTAGTGATAATCTACGTTTTGGAAGGTTTTTCGTCTCACCGATCCATGATCGGCAGAGTTTTCCTTCAACCTGATCCCAAAGCCGGAATGAATTTTATCATTAGAGTCTTAGGAGAATCCTAGTGTGTTGATCTGCTAGATTATGTTTGGTCGCAGAA
>APFE031497952.1:52989-84233 GCA_000404065.3 Pinus taeda
GGTAAAATAGGTCATTATGCAACAAAATGTCCTCATAAACATGACAATGATGATGAAGGAAATTCTAAAAGAATGGCACATAAAAAGAAAGGGTTCAATAAGAAAAAATTCTTCTCCAAGCAAGATGAGTTTGATGAGGATGAGTTTATGGTCATCAAAAAGAAATCAGATGAGGAAAGTGATCATGATGAAAGCCAAGAAGCATTATTCATGACACTCGCAGATGATGATGACTCAGGGCTGGAAGGAAATGTAGATGAACTATTAATAAGCGCCATTGAAGAAAATGAGAAACTACAGAACAAAATCATTTCTCTCAAAGTGGAAAACGAGGAAATAAGAAGGAGAGAAGATCTCTTGGAAGCAAAGATTAAAGAAAAAGAAGAGACTTGTGAAGAACGTGAGGCCGAAATATTGTCTCTGAGAAAGGAGTTGGAGCAAATTAAAAAGGGCTGTAAAAGCTCTCAAATACTTGAGACTATTCTGAAACATCAAAAACCTCAACATGACAAGTCTGGAATAGGTTTCAAAGGAGAATCCTCAAGCATTACGAATAGTGCGAAAAGCTATGCCGATGCACTTTCTTGCAAACCAAAAGATGAAAAAGTTTGTCATCAAAAGTGCATCCTAGATCCCAAGAATGAAGAAAGAATTACTCCAAAGAAGAATGTGGAGTCGAATCATGGACACTACAATAAATACAAACCTATACTCCACCAAGGGCCCATCGAAAATCCAAATAACGAGGGAGGAGTAATTCCCAGGAAGGAAATCGACTGAAACCGTGGTTGCTTCAATAGGTACAAAACAATCTTTCTTGGACACTGCTTTCACTGTAAAAACTTCGGTCATCAAGCCAGACATTGTATGGCTCGCAGAAGTGAAAAGAGAAAGCTAAAGGACAGAATAATCAACTCATATGCCCCCAAAAGGCATGGACAAAGCAAAACCTTCAATTCATTTGATCCCTTGACCAAATTTGATCTGATTTGCTCTTTCTACTACAATAATGGACACTATGAACAAGACTGCCTACTCAAAGGAAGAAAGATGAGTAGCAAGAACTCTAGCATAGATAAATGCGGACTGGCTCTATATGCTCAAAATAATGGAAACCATTGGTTTGTGGATAGTGGGTGCTCTAGACACATGACAGGAGACAGAAGGAAGTTTGTCTCATTGAGCAAAAAGGAAGGGAATGTGTCCTTTGGAAGTGGATTTGGCAGAATTGCAGGAAAAGGAACAGTTACTCTGAAAAATGGAAAAGGAAAAGCACAAGATGCGCTGTTAGTTGACGGACTCAAACATAACCTCCTGAGTGTCAGCCAAATTTGTGATCAAGGACATAAGGTTGTTTTTTAGCACCAAAGACTGTGAAATAAGGAACTCTACCTCAGGGGAACTTGTGGAAAAAGGGGTGAGAACATGAGACAATTGTTACATTTTGAACAAGATTCAAGAAAATAAATGATACTTGAATTAGATAGATGAGAGTTGGCTGTGGCACAAGCGACTTGGACATACAAGCTTCGAAAATCTGATCAATATCAGTAAGATCAAAGTTGTACAAGACATCCCAAGGCTGTTCAAATCAAATCAAGGAGTATATGGTCCATGTCAACATGGAAGAAGACCAGAACCAACCACAAGACAAAGGAGCTCTCTACATCGAAGCCCTTGGAGATCATCCATGCTGATGTGTGTGGTCCAACTAGATATTAGGGACTCCGAGAAAGGTACTTTGTGTTATTTGTTGATGATTATACTAGAATGATGTGGATATATTTTATAAAGTTTAAATCTGACACTTTTGAGTGTTTTAAGAATCTAAAAGCCCTTGTGGAAAATGAAAAATATTCAAAAATTAAGTGCCTCAGAACAAACCGAGGGGGAGAATTCACATCAAATGAATTTAGTGAGTTCTGTAATATTCATGGAATTAAAAGGGAATTCTCTACTACCAGAACACCTCAGCAAAATGGGGTAGTTGAAAGAAGACACTGAACAGTGCAAGAAATGGCAAGAACAATGTTACTAGCAGCAGACTTGCAGTCGAAATTCTAGAGAGAAGCAGTAGGGATGACTGTCTATACATTAAATCGAACTCAATTAAGACCAAACTGTGAAAAAACACCTTATGAGTTATGGAAAGGAAGACCAACTTCAGCAAAGTACTTCAAGATCTTTGGAAGAAAGTGCTTCATAAAAACCAATGATGGCTCACCAGGAAAGTTTGATTCTCGGGTTGATGAAGGGATATTTCTTGGATACTCTACAAGGAGAAAGGCTTTCAAGTGCTACAATTTTCAACTGAAGAAAATAGTGGAAAGCATTGATGTAAAGGTTGATGAAGGACTTCCAGAAAAAGAAATTGAAGAATATGAAGATGATTTTTTCATTGAAGAAGGACCTAAAGAAAAAGAACCTGAAGAAGAAGAAATAGATGAGGAAGAAGAAGAGGAGAAAGAACCACCTCATACCCTTGAAAGATGAAGTTTGTCCAAAGAGATCATCCAGAAGAGCAGATTATTGGCGATAGAGGTGAAGGTGCACAGACCCGAAGAAGGATAACAATTACACCCAAGAGAAAAGTCATTGCCCTTCTATCTATGATAGAACCAGAAACATTTGCAGAAGCAGGGATCCTCATTGGGTAAAAGCCATGGAAGAAGAAATGTCCCAAATTGAGAAGAACAAGACATGGGAGCTAGTACTGCGTCCAAAGGACAAACACATAATAGGAACCAAATGCATGTTTAAAAATAAAATGAATGAGGAAGGACAGGTTATCAGAAACAAGGCAAAGCTTGTCTGCAAAGGCTATTCACAAATTGAAGGAATTGATTTTGAAGAGACATTTGCACCAGTAGCCTATATGGAAGCTATCAAGATGTTCTTGGCATTTGCTTGCTCAAAAGGATTCAAAATCTTTCAAATGGACATGAAATCAGCATTTCTAAATGGAGAACTCAAGGAAGAAGTCTACATGGAGCAGCCAGAAGGTTTTGATCTAACAGAAGGAAAGAACTTAGTCTGTAAGTTGAGAAAGGCTTTATATGGGTTGAAACAAGCTCCTAGAGCCTGGTATGCAAGATTGGATCACTATCTACAACAACAAGACTTCAAAAAGGGAGTGGCTGGAAGTAATCTATACATAAAGACAGATGAAGGTAAGTTACTAGTTGCTCTTGTTTATGTCGATGGTTTGATTTTTGCTAGTAATAATGATGAAATAAGATATGAATTTTCTCAAAGCATGTCAAAAGAGTTTGAGATGTCAATGATGGGGGAGTTGTCCCACTTCCTTGGACTTCAAGTATCTCAAATTAGATGAGGATTGTGTATATCTCAAACCAAATATCTAAAAGACATGCTCAAAAAATATGAAATGGAGGACTGTGCACCCATGAGCACACCTATGACCACAAACTACAAACTGAGCAAAGATGATGACTCCCCTCTAGTAGATGCAACTCATCACAGGTCAATGATTGGAGCCCTTCTATACTTAACAACTATAAGACTAGACATAATGTAAGCAGTAGGAATGGTGGGAAGATTTCAATCTGCTCCCAAACAATCCCATTTATTAGCTGTAAAAAGAATTCTCAGATATCTGAAAGGAACTTCTAATTTCGGCCTTTGGTACCCAAAGAGCTCAACACTAAATGTCACTGCATACACCGATGCTGATTGGGCTGGAAGTATAGATGATCGGAAAAGTAATAGTGGAAATGCGTTCTTCCTAGTAGACTGTTTAGTATCATGGCTCAGCAAAAAACAATCATCCATATCATTATCCATAGCCGAAGCCGAGTATCTTGCTGCAACAGATTGTTGTACTCAGATACTATGGATGAAGGAAGCTCTAAAAGATGTCGACATATGTACAGATAAACCGATTACTGTCTATTGTGACAGCATAAGTGCTCTCAATCTCAACAAAAATCCAGTGATGCACTTAAGAACCAAACACATACCAATCGAGTATCATTTCCTCCATGAGCAAGTAGCTGAATAAAACATCGTCCTGGAATATATCAATACTAAGGAACAAATAGCTGATATTTTCACAAAACCTCTTCCTTGAGAAGCATTTGAACATTTACGTCAAAAGATGGGGGTTATCTCTTTATCATCCCTCAAGTTCATTCATAAAGATGGAGCAATTTGACAGGGGGAGTCCATATGCATTCCTTTGCCATTGATGTCAAAGGGGGAAAGCAGAAGAATATTGCCATCAATAACAAAGGGGGAGATTGTTGGACACAAATTGTCATTGATGTCAATATGGCAATATTCGAGGAGCAAAAGGAGCCAAGAGGAGCATAATAGAGGATGCAGAGAACCATTGCAACAACAAAGGAACGAACAGAGCTATAAGGAAGTAGACAGAGCCATCAGAGGAGCAATGGGTGCATTTATATTATTGGGAGCTATCGGGCCACAAAAGAATTATATGCATGAAGATACAGGCGGAGGAGCATATGTCATACATATATACATACATATCATATATATAATATATATATATATATATAATATATATATATATATACACTATCGAGCCGTAAAACCCATGTATGCATGCTTTAACACTATCGGTGGACAGAAAGCCCATATACATAAGTTTAACACTATCGGAGGTGGAAGACTTGGCTCTGGGGCAAATACACTATTGGAGGCGGATTGCGGACTTGAAACTCTATACATGGGAGTGTTGAATTATATTGGGTCTGGCACATCGCATCGCTATGAGGGATCTACGTTAATGTCGAGCCATGACCCTGTGCGACTTTTGATCGCCCATAGCGAGTATCGCATCAGCACTTCGAAAGTGAGAGCTACAATATGTCAAGCGGTCCATTGCGATCGCCGATAGCGATATCGCTTCGGACCTTTGCCAGGGGTAACTCTCGACTGCGATGCATATCCACGCGAACCCACCGCACATTACAAATATGACTTAATCTATGATCGCATCCGTCGCATATCGCAAGCCGTAAATCCTTGCCACATTGGAAGCATCGACTGTGATAGGCTGTGGACCTGACGGGCATATTAACTATGGTTTAATACCATATCGCATCTAGTCCATCGGAGTAGTGGAGGATCGGCCGTCAGCCATTGGCGGAGTCATGGGTCTGATATATAAAGGACCCTCAGGAGTCACAAATCGCCGATTGCGATTTAAGCGCGGACATGATACAGGGATAGGTGCGATTGTAATATTTCTTGAAGTCCGCCTCTTAGTCTGTTTGACTGTTTTTTTCTCAATTCTCTATGTAATGGAATGTCTGGCTTGCGCGGGGTGTTTTAAGCTGAAAGGCTTACGATGGCTATTCTAACGGTTTAGAAGGTTGAACGTCAGTGAAAGGGGTGAATCATGGCAATTATGATTGCGATCGGGACAAGACATCTCGTTTAATTGAAAGAACTCTGTGTATGCCGCAATCATTGCCAAAAGGAGCACTGTTACGATAAACTGGGAGGATGTGTTCTCCATGGATCGTTTGGACTAGTATAATCAATCTATGTATCCCCAGAAATTCAATGAACTTGCACAACACGGAGGAAGCCGCGGCGACCGAGGAGAAAGCCTAAGAGGCGGTGTAAGCGAAAACGAATGGATAGAGGCATGGGAATGTATAAAACAGTAAAAACAGAGAATTGTTCACGCTGTTGTAATGGTGAAGAACCAGAATGTGAGGTAGCAGTAGTAGCAGAGACAGAAGAGGCAATAGAAGCAGCAGACGCTATAGAGGCATCAGAAGCGGCAGAGGCAGGAGAGCAAGAGTGAGAGAACCTCAGCTGAATAGAGTGTAGCAGCGTACTAGTTTATACCAAGGTTGGGTTAAAGCCCAAGAGGTTAGAGCCTCAAAACTGAACAGGATTGAAGTCATTGGGGGTAGGTGCTCCTAAGTGCAGAACCACTGCAAAACAGAGTTTGGAGCCTCACTAAAGTCCAAGTTGGAGCTCGACAACTATTCACAATCAGATATATACTTATATTGTATTTATTTCATTGCACTGTCTTGAGTTTTAATAAATGCATTAATTCCAGCTGTTGATTTCTGTGTTTTGTGTATACATATACAAATCTATATATGCTTTTGACAAACACTAGAACAATTAAAAAATAAAAATAAAAAATATTGATTCACCCCCCTTCTCAGTATTTCCAACAAACAGCTCCACCACTGCAGAGTGATGGAGATCATGCTCACACACTAGTTCAATTGTCACATCCTTCCAACATCACTTTGCTTAATTTTCGCAGATTTGGTTGAGTCCATCGAGTTGTCATATGCATTTTGTACCACAACCTCCATCTTCGTACTCAGTTGTTCCTCCAGATGATATTGTCTTGTGTTCTTCCATTCTGGACTCTACACTTGTTGTGAACGAGGATCAAGCCACTGACGGAGTTGGTGTTGCACAACCAACATGCGTTGTCATTCATGACTGGAATATTGAGCATCAACACTCGGCGAAGTATGACTCCCTTCTGTCCGAGCCTCCTCCATTTTTTTCTGACATTTTTGGTGAACCTGCCATCAATGATTTCGCATGTGTATCGTCATCTATGAATGCACCAATCATTGATCAGCCACAGGATACACTGAATGCCAGTCCATCATCTGACAACGAAGAGGATAAGTTATTCATTGAAAATCCACTTGACCTTTCATCTGCCTTTTCTGAAAACACAGAGGAAGAATTTGTTTGCTTCTCATCTACCCCTCTGTTTGATTTATCAGATCATGAGGATGCCGGCGAAATCATTGATTTTTTTTTTATTATGGCTGTCGTGATCCGTTTATTCCCGTATTCGATCACGATTATGCTTCTATCACAATTGATTTTTCAAAGCCACTTGTTTATGACGATCTATCTGACGACGAAGCCGAAACACCCCAGACTGTCGAGGCACGTCAACCTGAGCTGATGGTTATCTCAAGCCCTCGCTGTCCTATGGTTGGTTTCACTTCCAATAAGGATATTGTTCAATCACCCGAGGCTTCTCATCACTCATTTGTATGCATTGAAGATCCATCTCACACACAGATCATGCTTCCTCCACTCGAACTGCACGATCCCATCGCTCATGCATTGGAGGAATCTTACATTGCAAGCACACGTGCACGATGCAAATTGTATTTGGTTCTTTAGTTTGCTTGCATGTTACAGTCAAGAGTATGCGTATGCTTCAAAGTTGCATGCAGTGTCGCACGGCACCGTGACAAGTCCATGGACCACATGTCATGTACTTGCACTCACTTATGTCCTATGTACACTTTGAAACATGAAGTGTGTTTGTCTTCATTGTTATATCTTTCTTGTTTTTTGGTTTGTATAGTCGGGTTGCTTGTGGACCAAGCCTTCACCAGCATGGGTCAACCAATGCACTAGTGGCTGCATTGGAAATATCACTTCACAGGATCAAGTCCATGCACCATTAGCTTAGCAGTAGGAATAGTGTTTTCTTTCAATTTGTTTGCTTGCATGCTTGTTTGCTTTCTTGCTTTGCATGTTTGTTTGTCTGCTTGCTTGTTTTCTTACTCACTTTGCTTTCGCATTTACTTTTTCTTCTGCTTTGCTTTGCTGTTTGTTTGCTTGTTTTTGTTCATAGGTTAGTTTCGCATGAAACCATATATGACTCTTGAAACAAGCTAGGTAAAGTACAAGAGGCCTTGTGCAGCTATCACTACTTGGTTATCTATCACACTGCCTCTGTATGAAGAACTTGTTAATTTTAGCCCATGATACATTGATGGAAAATATGTATTGTTCGAAGTGAAACTTGATGAAAACACAACGTTTGCGCGCTAACTAGTATCACCTACTCTAGTCGGTTGTTTTTGGGTTAACCCTTGTCAGCTCAGTCGTAGAGTATGGTGAGGGGGAAAACCTTAACATACATGTCATAGGTATATAATAAACCAATTCTCTGAAGGAACAACCTCTTCAAATCTCAATAAGTCGGGATCCCTCTTCCACCTCTAAAATGAATAAGTCTTATGCACAGTTATGAAATATGAAAAAAATGAAAAGTGAAAAATTTCAAAATAAAAAATGAACAAGGAGAAAGTAGAGAAAGGCTTCCTGCGGAGAGAGGTGATGCAAGTAACTCCGTCGGGTATTGACCAGGATCGCTGGCAGCGGAGTGATGCTTATGTTCCTGCGTGACTCTATTGGGGTACTGTCTAGTCCTACTGGAAATGGAGCAACACCAGAGATGAAACTAAAACTCTAACGACTATACAACTTGTGCACCAATATACCCCTCAATGCCAGTCCATCATCCGACAACGAATAGGATAAATTATTCATTAAAAATCCACTTGACCTTTCATCTGCCTTTTCCAGAAACACAGAGGAAGAATTTGTTTGCTTCTCATCTACCCCTCTATTTGATTTATCAGATCATGAGGATGTCGACGAAATCATTGATTTTTCTGATCGTGGCTGTCGTGATCTGTTTACTCCCATATTCGATCACGATTATGATTCTATCAGAATTGATTTTTCAAAGCCACTTGTTTATGATGATCTATCTGACGACAAAGCTGAAACACCCCAGACTGTCGAGGCACTTCAACCCGAGCTGATGGTTATGTCAGGCCCTCACTGTCCTATGGTTGGTTTCACTTTCGATCAGGATATTGTTCAATCACTCGAGGCTTCTCATCACTCATCTGTATGCATTGAAGATCCATCTCACACACAGATCATGCTTCCTCCACTCGAACTACACGATCCCACCACTCATGCATTGGAGGAATCTTACATTGCAAGCATATGTGCACGATGCAAATTGTATTTGTTTCTTTCGTTTGCTTGCATGTTACAGTCAAGAGTATGTGTATGCTTCAAAGTTGCACGCAGTGTCGCACAACACCGTGACAAGTCCACAGACCACATGTCATGTACTTGCACTCACTTATGTCCTATGTACACTTTGAAACATGAAGTGTGTTTGTCTTCATTGTTATATCTTTCTTGTTTTTTGGTTCGCATAGCCGGGTTGCTCGTGGACCAAACCTTCACCAACATGGGTCAACCAATGCACCAGTGGCTGCATTAGAAATATCACTTCACGGGATCAAGCCCATGCACCATTAGCTTAGCAGTAGGAATAGTGTTTTCTTTCAGTTTGTTTGCTTGCATGCTTGTTTGCTTTCTTGCTTTGCATGTTTGTTTGTTTGCTTGCTTGTTTTCTTACTCACTTTGCTTTCACATTTACTTTTTCTTCTGCTTTGCTTTGCTGTTTGTTTGCTTGTTTTTGTTCCTAAGTTAGTTTCACATGAAACCATATATGACTCTTGAAACAAGTTAGGTAAAGTACAAGAGGCCTTGTGCAGCTATCATTACTTGGTTATTTGTCATATTGCCTCTGTATGAAGAACTTGTTAACTTTAGTCCATGATACATTGATGGAAAATACGTATCGTTCGAAGTGAAACTTGATGAAAACACAACGTTTGTGCGCTAACTAGTATCACCTACTCTAGTCGGTTGTTTTTTGGTTAACCCTAGTCAACTCAGTCATAGAGTAAGGTGAGGGGGAAAAACTTAACAGACATGTCATAGGTATATAATAAACTATTTCTCTGAAGGAACAACCTCTTCAAATCTCAATAAGTCGGGATCCCTCTTCCACCTCTAAAATGAATAAGTCTTATGCACAGTTATGAAATATGAAAAAAAAAAGTGAAAATTTTCAAAATAAAAAATGAATAAGGAGAAAGTAGAGAAAGGCTTCCTGCGCAGAGAGGTGATGCAAGTAACTCCATCGGGTACTGACCAGGATCGCTGGCAGTGGAGTGATGTTTATGTTCCTGCGTGACTTTATCAGGGTACTGTCTAGGCCTGCTGGCAGCGGAGCAACACCAGAGATGAAACTAAAACTCTGACAAATATACAACTTGTGCACCAATATACCCCTCAACCCCAATCGAAAAAACTGTGTTGGATTGGAATGTGTGTCAATTGACCAAGAGCTTGGCAGATGCTACATCTTACAATCAAGCAAGTGTGGAAACCAAGACGAACAGAGAACTGAACAATACTTCCGAAGGTGTTAGACTTGCTTATCACGAACGAGGTCCATTCAGAGAGCTGGAGTTCTACCAGTGTGTCACCAAGTGTTGTAGCAGCTACAACCACCCTTTAGAATTTTGTCTTAGCTTCGTTTTGGAGCATCCCTACCAACCAACCTCAACAGCATGTCTTGCCTTGTCAAGTACACAAGCTTCAATGATTCTCTAGTAGATTGCCAGCATGTGCATCAGAGCTTGTTGCATCCCCCTCATAGCCTGTTTCTCCAGACTTGGTCCATCTACACGCTGAGCAGCTCCCTCAAGAAATTGCGCAATTATGGAGGGGAACCACCATTCCCTCCATAAATTGCACAATTATGTCTAGTAGCCTGCTGGGCTCCAGAATTGCGCAAATTTGCCTGTCATTGTTCACTGGAAAAATTGCGCAATTCCTCCCAATAGGACTACTCAGCCCAGAAAAAATTGCACAATTCTAGGTAGCAGTCAGTTGCTCTACCCATAAATTGTGCAATCCCTCTAAGCAACGAGCCCAGCTCCCTCCCAGAAATGCGCATTTTTCCCCTCAGTTGAGCAGACTCTTGCATGTGTTGTTGGGTTGACCAGTTCCACCGGGGGACCAAGAAAACTTGACTTGCATGCATGCGCTACTTTTTCCTGGAATATAAAAAGCAACATGCAAAAAGAATCCCTAGATTTTAGGAAGTTATTTTTAACAGCTGGAGGTTACATGCAAAGATCGTTTTAGAATCTTTCCTCCAAGTGTCACTTTTTCCTAGATTTGCTGCATGCGTGTCATGAGCCTCAACGTATTTATTTGACGCTTCAGAGCTCACTTATTCACATCAATCTTGGAGCTCTGACATCCCACAGCACATCTAGGAGTCTTCGACACATCCAGCTCAACTATTCATGGGTAAGTCGTCTTAACTTGTCTTTTGCAGCATTTCTGTCGCTTTTGGTTTTTTCGCTTCTGTGTGTTGTTAGCTTGATTTCTATGAATGCTTGTTGTCGTTTACATGCATACTAGCTTTTAATAGCATCGTTTCAGTGTTCATTAGTATCTCACTACTGTCACATACATGAAACTGTTTTGCACGAACGGTTGTCGATTTGGTAACTCGCTTCACCCACATGTATGTTGTTCCATTTTTTGAATATTTCATTCACTATCATCATGCACAATCATTCACTCTTGCTTACACTCGATATCGCCATGCATTCACTTTCACATTTGCTTTCAGTTTCCCATCAACGGGTCTGGGCAGTCTTGCCCGAACTCTGTGTCACTAAGACAACATTGCGCAATCCTGAGAGGGAAGGATCTATCCTCCTCTTAGGAAATACGCATTTCTGCCTAGTGACTGCCCTCCAGTCTTGCATTGCGTAATTCTGAGGGACAGTGACTGTTAGCCCAGAAAATTGTGCAATGCAGTCACTAGGCCTACAACCATTGCCAGTTGAAATTGTGCATTTCGTAGTTCCAGTAGCCAGCATGCCAGCCTGGATTGCGCATTGCACAATTCCAACAGCTAGCCAGCCTCCCTAGACAGCCCAGATTGCCTTTTGCTCCCAGCCTCCCAGGAAAAATTGCGCAATCCTTGTTGGTCAATCCCAGGTATGTTGCATGTCATTCCTCAAATTTGGTTTGGTTTTAGCTGATAGACTTCTTGCTATGCATGTTGCTTTCTCTCCAAATCTAGCAAGTGTTCGTCCGCCTCTTAGCAGTTCAGGATCAATGGCCTCCAAGAGAGTAGGATCAAAGGACACTGACGGAAGTGCAACTAGAGTAGTAGTTGAGCGAGTGTCTACAAGTCTACTGATCTATGAAGATACCAAGCTTCTTGTAGACAAGGACATCAAGTTGAAATGGCAAGAGGTCAATGATGCATTTGCAGGCACATTTGGGAAATACCTTGAACAGTGCTAGGTCTATGTGAACATCGACAAGTCTGTGTTAGGTCCCTATACTACTAGTGTAACCCCTTATTGTTATTAATACAACCCCCTTGTTATATTGTTGTGCCCATGTAGTCCCCATATTGTTATTATTGTGTCCCATAGAAGCCCACTATTGTTATTATTGTGCTCTTACATTATTATTGTTATGTCGGTTCCGATTATATTATGACCCCTTAGACTCCTATATATAGAAAGGAGGTCTTGTCATTTGTATCATCCAAGAATTGTTCATTTGTGTAATGTAAAGGAGGTTACCCCCTCGAAGATTCTAAGACATTGATCTATCTTTTCTATCTTTTTGTGCGCTGGTTTCCTAACATTTGGTATCAGAGCTTTGGATTCTAGGGTTTCGCTGCTCCAAACAGGTCATCGTGGCATTTTCGCTATAACTCTTTTTTTGCAATGTTTCAGAAGTGAAAAAAAAACCCATTTGAGATGAAATCGTGTTGAGCCTCGGGTTCGTATTTTAGATCTTATCTCGTTATATTTTCGAAGATATAATCTGAGGAAGTTAGGGTTTTTGCAAGCTCCAGAATTTCATCTAAAACAAGTCATCATGGAATTTTCGCTATAACGTTTTCGCTACGAAGTTTCAGAAGTTAAAAAGAAAACCCATCTGAGAAGAAATCGGTCTGAACCTCGGGTCTGAATTTCAGATCTTAGATCACCACACTTTCAAATATATGATTTGAGGAAGTTAGGGTTTTTGTAGACTCCCGAATTACATCCTAAACAAGTGACCTTAGAAAAATCGTCATAACCCTCTCTGAGCACCATATTGAAATATTGTAAGAAGTTACAGAAATAGGACGGATTGTATTTTGTTTGGGTATAATTTTCAAAACCTAAGGTCGAAACAGTGACACGTGGCACGTCGTACAAGTTCACTCTATTGAACTAGTATATAATTAGGCCATCACGGGAGATTGGGAATAAATCTTTCTTTGGGAATCCAATTGCGATCAAACTTGCGGAGTTAGAAAGAGGACTCGGAGGGATATTAAAGGCTGAAATTTCAGAACTTAAAGATTCAAAATTACAAAGTTACAATCGTTTCAAGATCGAGCTCCTAAAATCAAGAAGAAACGAGATGATGAATTTGATGGCAAGGATGCGGTAAATTGGATACTACAGATGGAGAAATATTTTGATCTTCATGGTGTACCACTGTTACAAAAGGTACGTATTGCATCTAATTATTTAGAACAGAATCAATTTTTATGGAATAAAAGGCTTTGTTCTCGTAAACCACTTGTCACGTAGTCAATTTTCACGGAGGAAATGATAGCACATTATGAGGATACCAAGAGAAACACCTTCTTTAGCCAATTGATAAATCTCAAACAAAAGTGTTCAATGGCAGAGCACATTGAGGACTTTCAAAAATTGAATATAATGGAAAATGATATTCCAGAGGAGCAGAGGATTGATGTCTCCATAGGGACTTTAAAGGAATAACATTCAACATGAGATTCGTCTTTGGGAACCTGATTCATTGGAGACAGAATTCAGGTCGGCAAGAAAAGTGGAAGCAAAATTATGGAAACAAGGAAGTCTACCCCTCACAACTGCAAATATGGAAGTGTTGTTTCTCCTAGCCTTCCACAACCTACAAGGTTGACACGTCAACAATTGGAAGAAAAAAGAGCAAAAGGGCTTTGTTACAATTGTGATAACAAATACGTTAAAGGTCATAAGTGTGCTGAGAAGAAATTATTTTACATTGATTGTGAAGAGGAGGAAGAAAAAGATCAAGATACGTCAAAAGAAGAGGATATACACCAGGAACCAACCCTAGAAAAAGAAGAAATGAATCTAACCATATCTTATAAATTATTGGCAAGAATTTCCACTCCTCAAACTCTCAAGATAGAAGGACATATCAAGAAGAAAAAGGTTCAAGAAGTGAAAGATCACATCGAGAAAGAAGAAATGAATCCGATCATATCTTGTAATGCATTGGCCGGAATTACCACTCCTCAAACTATCAAGATAGAAGGGCATATCAAGAAGAAAAATGTTTAAGAAGTGAAAGATCACATTGAGCATAAAGAAATGAATCTGACCATATCTTGTAATGCATTGGAAGAAATTACCACTCCTCAAACTCTCACGATAGAAGGACATATCAAGAAGAAAAAGATTCAAGCAGTGAAAGATCACATTGAACATCAACAAAAAGTTCTCTAACTTTTAAAGAATAATGCCACTTTGGTGCAGAATCGAATGAAACAACAAGCAGATCAACATCACAGTGAAAGAAGTTTTGATGTAGGCGATTGGGTATTTTTACGGATACATCTCAAGCAAGCTATTTATGAGAAGGAAATGTTGGCGATACTACATGCACTTAAGAAATGGCGACCTTATCTAATGGGAAGACACTTCAAGGTAAAAGTGGATCATGATAGTCTTAAATACTTTTTAGAACAAAGATTATCTTTAGAAGAATAGAAAAAATGTGTCACAAATATGTTAGGTTATGACTTTGAAATCATTTACAAAAAAGGGAAGCAAAATGTTGTTGCAGGTGCACTCTCACAAAAGGATGAGGATGTGCAAGCATTGTTTTGTGCTATTTCTATTATCCAACCAGATTTGATAAATGAAGCAAGGGATGAATGGAAGAAAGACAAAGAAATGTGGCCACTCATTTAAAAGTTGCAGAATATCCCAGTTCAAACAATATTGCCAGAACTTGACGAGGAAGGAAAAATCATATTGGAGCTTGGAGCAGTCACAAAAACAAGAACCCGACAACTACAAAATCGATCAATTTCAGAGTATCTCATCAAGTGGAAGAACTTACTCGCTAAAGATTCCACATGGGAGGACAAAATTTTTATACAGAAGCATCAAGAACTACTCAAGCGTTGATGGCAACACTTTTTGAAGGAGAGGGGCATGTTAGGTCCCTATACTACTAGTGTAACCCCTTATTGTTATTAATACAACCCCCTTATTATATTGTTGTGCCCCTATAGTCCCCATATTGTTATTATTGTGCCCCATAGAAGCCCACTGTTGTTATTATTGTGCCCTTACCTTATTATTGTTATGTCGACCTTGATTATATTATGACCCCTTAGATTCCTATATATAGAAAGGAGGTCTTGTCATTTGTATCATCCAAGAATTGTGCATTTGTGTAATGTAAAGGAGGTTGCCCTATCGAAGAGGCTAAATTCTAAGGCGTTGATCTATATTTTCTATTTTTTTGTGAGCTGGTTTCCTAACAGTCCAGCTTGTACCAGATTGCATGCAGATATCCCGTGCTCCCATGCACAGACATGATACATTGGATCGTCTCGCACATTGATCCTGAGATGATGACATTGAGCAGTCTCAACGGGACAGAGATTGCTACCTTTAGGGCACAGGATTATGATGAGATGTATGAGATGTCGAAGCTCGTGATCATCATGGAGACTCCCTTCAGCATACCCAGCAGCAATGCTAACTCTAGGGACATTTTGAAGAACTGGGTAAAGGAGCTGGCTAAATTCAGGATGACACCCAACTAGGTCTACAAGACGAAGATACTGTGGAAAGTGTATTAATACTTGGTCATCTTTGCATGTCGACTGTATGGCCAAGAAAGCACGAAAACCGTCCCACAGAGTTGGGTGATCGCGTTGGACCAACTAGCCAGAGAAGGATAAGCATGCAATTGGTTCGATGTGTTGGCTCATCAGCTGAAGGAACAAGTAACAAGGCCTCGACAGCCGCCCAAAGGTAGCAGAAATCTACATGTCCACCTACATCTTGGATGCAATCTGTGCCCGTCAGGAGTTCCTGGGCTTGAAGTGGGCATGGACATGCGGAGACTATTGTGAACACTTATTGTAAGATGTCGTCTGAATGCAGCTTCAGAGGACTTATCACACAGTTGTCCGATCATTTTGTCACCACAGTTTCCATGATGATATTTGAACAGGATCCACCCTACATGTTGAAGCCAACAACGGAGGCACTGATCGACATAGCTGATTGGTATGCCTCATCGTCTGACACCTTCATACGGATGTACATCGCGGAGAAGTCTCTGCATGTTCAACCGAATTTTTCCTTGGACAAGTTCGTCATGCAGGAAGTATCATATCACATCTCAGTAGGAATGACAACTTGGCTGCACCGGAAGAAGAAGGCACCTTGGCCCGCTCTTCTGTTGCGAATTGGATTATAAGAGATACGGAGTTTCAACCATGCGGATGTCGAAGCAGAGCAAATGAAGAAGTATCCATTTGACCTCCGAAGTTATAATTCGTATGACTTGCATTGTCTTGTGAGATATCACTGCACAAGAGTATAGTTTAACTGGATCCACGTAGCATGTCATTGGGCAGAGGAAGACCCATGGAGATATTTTTACAACTCCACACTCAATGAACCGGTTGGCCTCGTTGTGGAATGGATAGCAAAGCAGCATCTCGGAGAGCACCAGAAGTAGCAACAGTAGCAGAGGTGAACACACCAGTGCGAGACAAGGGCAAGAGAAAGATTGTTGACCACATGGAGGAAGAGCAAAGCTGCAAGTTCCCGGTAGACCCGCTTGTGCAGAAAGAATCTTTGGCAATAGATGCAAAGAGGCAACAACATGACAAGAGAAACGCGCAAAGGAAGAGAGAGAAGTGGAGAATGGAGGAAACAAAGAAGGAGTTGCATGAGTTGAAGGAGCAACTCCGAAAGGAATAGGAGCTGCGCAGACAAGAGAAGGAAGCACAATAGGAACAAGTACAACAGGGGGGCACAACTTGTACAGACAGATGAAACTGCATCCATATAGGTAGTGGACTCATCAAAACAGTTGGCATCAGGGCAGACAGGGTGAACCATCGCAGGCGCAGGACTTCGCTCAAGAGATAGAGCAAGCATTTGAACAGATGGATATGGATATGGAGCAACAGGAGTTAGAGCAAGACATTGACCTCACGCCTCATCACCAAGAGGTCAACCCACTAGCTTCACCGTGTCCATAAGAAGCGCAAGTCCCAAGTGACTAAGGAGGCACTGAAATCCTTGGAGACAATCTGGAGGAGGAGATGCACAACATCTCATTCGACAAGTCTCAACATAGGGTTGTGCAATCTCGTAGAGTGTCGACTCCGGATGATCATACATCTCCTACGCAATTTGAGGAACAAGTGATCATGTCTGACATGCGCAAACATCCAACAACATTGGTCGATGCTACCAGAGCATATGCCAAAGCCACTAGCTCAAGTGTTCACTTCCTTATAGCTAAGAATAAGCGAATGGCTAAGGAGCTACAGACGGCCAAGCAAGAAGGAGAATTGGTTATAACATCCGCCCGAGCAGAATTGAAGAAGGAAATACCAGATGAAGTATTATCTCTTAACACAGTCATGTGGGCGTTGTATTCCAAGTTTGGTACCATGCATAAGGCAGTGGTCCATCTCAATGGGTGGCAACAACGATGTGCTAGGAGAGCATGTATCTTGTCGAACTTGCATGTTGTTGTTGATTACATGCAAACATGGACGATGAGATACAAGGGAGCCTCGCTTCACTTGCCTAAGATGATGAAGCCCAGAGCAGTCGAGTTGAAGGCACACATCTGGAGTCAGATCCGGAACTATGAAGAGCTCCCGCAGCGCATCACTAGTCTACAGGCTTCCCATACACGTGTATTCAAGAGTATGGATGTTATTGTGCACGCACATGTGATCCCATCTATTGGGACACTCACCCAGGCGAAGACAAAGGCACAGGTCCAAATAGAGCTTAACTCGTAATTTGACGAGTTGATGCACATAGCCACCAACCTAGACTTGTCAATCAGTGCAGACACCATGCACAAGTATGTTGTTGGTCTGGCCACACTCAAGATAATGATGTGAATGCTATTAGACGAACTGGGCAGATGAGCCCGAGTAGTGTACCTGGATGCTATGGAGGCAAGAGTCAGTTTCCAGAAAGATGTCATCTTAGAGTACACAGACACCATCACGGACTACCAAGTTTGGCATCAGCTCACTACTATCGATCACCATGAGGTTGTCGAAGAGTTGGTCTTCCAACAGTTTTCCAAGTCATAGTGATGTCTTGCATGGCTTTCTCAAGCCATTTTGTCTCACATGGTTACATGTGCATTGTAATGTAACATCTTTTCGAGTGTAAGTTCAAGTGTCGATAGTTGGATGTAACAGTCATAGAGTAGATGAAGAGTCATGAGGGTAAATGAATTGTCACAAAGGGGAATGTCAAGGGCCACCCCACCCCTTGCTATAAATAGTCCCTCATAAATCATTGTAAAGGCTTTTCGTCAGCCAATCTTACGATAAGACTATCTTAGAGAGAGCTTAGACAATATTATAACGAGCCTTGGCTTCTCCACTACGCAGAGCTAGTATATCTCTTTGGAGGACCAGACGATTGTGGTTGTAATGTTCCGTTGTCGGAACTAGTGGTTGGACATGGATGTGTTGTATGACTGAAACTTACACTTCTTAATATAACAGAGCCAACACATTTCATGCATATGTTGTATTACATTTCAGTTATCTTGAGTACTCTAAATGATATATGTATATGTTTGCTTATGCATGTATGTGTAGCTATTTTTGCATATGTATGTATGAATCTTTCTGAAATGTGATGTCGGTTTAACCATCACTTTGGATTGCTAGCTAACTTGCCTTCCACGTTGTGATGCATCTTTTATCGTGTGTTCCCTTCTTAACTTTGTGTTATCACAAGTTTTCAAAGGGCGCACTCACCTCACCCTCTATGTTAAAATAGCTCATGCACCTTCCTTAACTTACTGCATATGTCACACCCTTGCTGCCAACAAGGACATCTTACTTGCCTCTATGCGAAACCATGGTCAAGGCATTACCGTACAACCCACTGTTGGGACTCCTACACCAAACGATCTGACATCTAATTGGGACTTCTTATCGAAAAGATCCTCTGACATGTTGGCGGGTCCATCACCGTCAACATATTGTTATGTTAGCTCTGAATATATTGTAACCCCTTAGACTACTATATATAGAAAGGAGGTCCTGTCATTTGGATCATCCAAGAATTGTTCATTTGTGTAACGTAAAGGAGGTTGCCCCCTCAAAGAGGCCGATTTTGAAGTCGTTGATCTATCTTTTCTTCTATTTTGAGAGCTGGTTGCATAACAACATTACAGCAGATCGCATTATTTCTGAGTTCGTTATTATACACTTGGTTCACATATCTAAATAGTGGCTCGCATAAATATTTTCTATGGCTCACATTATTTGTCTCGCATATGTTATCTGTGGCTTGAATTATATTTGTGGTTCACGTCCTATACTCTGTGACATATACTCTGAGGCTCGCATGAAACTACAGTGTCTCGCCTTTTCTTTAGGCTTGCATTCACTATCTCTATGGCACATCCGGACAGGTCGTATGGTATACTTTGGTGGCTTGTGTTGTTGTTCCTTAGACAATGCACTATACTCCTGTGGCTCGGACCTATTTATACAGTGTCTCGAATTTGTTGTAAGCTCACATGATACAAACAATGGCTTAGATCTATTTATTACAAGTAGCTCACATCCTTTTTGTGGCTTGTATACTTTGTTCAATAGATCACACTCTTTACAGTGGCTCAAATTTATAGCTAACATCATCTACGATAGCTCGTATCTGTAGCTTGTTATTTCTCTGAGGTTTTCTTTGTTATTCTTATGGCTCGCTCTAAATTTCTATGGCACGCATTTTGTCCCTATGTGATGTATGGACAGTGACCTTGACGTGAGAAAATGATTTATAAAACCATGAGATAACAATCTATACAACAGTGAGACAAAGATCTATTTGACTGTAAGGTTGTGATAATATATATGATAGTGACTTGGAGTCATTTATATAGTAGTGAACTTGTTGTATGACAGTGACAACAACCTTGACATTATAGTAAACTTATGGCAATGGTAGCAACCTTTTATGGTTGTGAATTTTGATATGACATGATCTAGTTGACAAGACGTTGATCTATATGACATAATTGTGATCTATATGATAGTGACTTGGAGGCATATGACTGTAACCTTTGATATTTTTGTAACTTTGATATGACAGTATGGCAGTGACTTTAATGCATGACAATGATATTGATAAGGCAATGTTCTTGACATGATAGTGACCTTGGGTGTATGTCAGAGACAGATGTATGGCTTGTCTCTATGATATGACAATGATGGTAGCAATAGTGAAGTTTGTAGAGCTCTATGACAGTGACAATGATGACAATGTGATTTAGAGACCTACCTACTATTGGATTGTCCTAGTAGGACTAATGTAGTAGATGTTGTAAGATGTGTCTCATACTTATGTTACTTTGTATCTCAACTGAACATTTGATGAATATCTAAGAAGAAGAATCTGGTCGGGTTTTCTCACTTGTGGGGTTTTCCCCTAGTCTCTGACCTAAATCTTGGTGTCTCTATTGTGCATGCTTTTGCTCTAATGTTCCTTATTGTTTCGCTGCATTGTTGATGTTATTGCTCTCTCTACATAATTGCTAATGATGATATGATGTTATGGAGTGAATATAATGTGAAAATGTTGAAAAGTTTGAAAATTGCAATTATCTACAATGGAGAACAATCTAGCCCTAAAAATTAACAGCGTTCACAAGTAATTATCAAGACAGAGAAAACTATCATTCTTCTACTACCCCTAATTTCTCAATAACCCATACATAGGTGATCACCCCTACAAATGTAGGCCCCCATAAATCTATAAGTCCTCAAGAAATTCCACCAAAAGCCATCCAAACCAGTTAGGGATGAGAGTACTTAGGTGAATTTTTCAAGGAATAGGGCATGGTCCCACCAAACATTTGGATACAAACTCAAACTGGCAAGACACAGGCCTAGGATGCCTAATACAAGGCCTCACATGGTTTTTACATGCCTTTTGACTTGTGACCTTTGGCTTACAATGGTGGTGAATGCTACACTAAAAACTACAACTATCCCTGTTGACAAGAGGGTAATAGGGGACTATCATGATTTATTGTGACAATATTAGTTATATCAAACTATTTGACATTTCAATGTTCCATGATATGTGCAAGAATATTAAAATCAAGTAACACTTCATCAGAGATAGGGCTTATAAGGGGCAATGTTTCTTCAATACATTCCTACAAATCAACATGTAGATATCTTGACTAAGCCCCTAGCAAAGGGGAACTTCGAGATGTTTAGGAAGCAACTTGGTGTGGTGGAAAACACCTTTCTCATTAACAGGAAATGCTAATTAACCTATTTAGCTTGGACATTGCCTGCAAAAACTCGTCCTCCTTTGGCACAATGGTCTACATTGCAGCAGCATTGTGCCCCTTTTCCAAACTTCATGTAGTGGTTAAGCACTAGTTTATTTAGAGGAGAGAGAGAGAGAGAATGGAAGCACACGCATATAGCCATCTTTAGAGGATTCCTAATTTTAGATGCTTTTTCTAAATTAAAAGTTTAGTCTAATATGCTCTATGCTTTAATTAGTTTTGCATGCACATAATTGAAGGTGCAGTTCCCAAAGTTTAGAAGGGGTGATCATGCATGGAATTCCAACTTAATGTATGGCATAGATCTCTAGAAGAGTGCACCTCCCTTTTAGCTTCATTATTCGCACAGCGAGATGCACTAGTGTTAGGAGTTTTTACAACCAATAGTAGTATTGTTGTACGTGTCCAAATTCATCGTATCTCTCTTCTTCCTAGTCTATATAAGAGAAGCAAGGCACCCCATTTTATGGTTTGAGAATCTCAAGTTTGGAGCCATATTTTTGCTCTTTATTTTCCAAATTGCATAAGAAATTATAGATGTTGTTATGAGCAGTCAAATTAACATTTTTACTGTTTTATTTATCAATCGTCTGCGTTTGTAGGTTGAAATACTCCTAGAAAAAATTTAGCATTAAAGATCTATGGTGTTAGGTTTGTTTCTAGGCTACAGGCCTTGCTTACCATGGCTTGATTTCGACAGTACACCCATTTGTCACAGAGAAGGTATTTTCCCTATTTGCTCTTATGAATTCTAACATATAATAAATACCTCTCAAGTCCATCATTTGACATATCATGGATGTGCATACAGTACAAATTATCAAGCATGGTAAACGAATATTCATCTCTGATCATTAAGCAGCTTAGCACATCCAAATACCATGACACTTTTCCTAATCAGTAACACCAATGCACCATATCTTGACATGAAATGTTAACTAGGACAATCCAATATAAAGGCCTTAGTGTTCCAACTATATATGTTCATCCAAATCTATGCACAAGTAATCTTGTAAGTGTGAAAATTTTTTAATCTAACAAACCATAAATCCTACTACAACAAATTGATTTGCATTACCTACTTGTATTCTTCATTTTAACAAGATATTTTCAGAAATATTCAAAAAATATTAATGCAAATACATTGTAGCCTACACCAATATACAGATCAAGTATTGAAAAGTAAATGAGATAATCATGCAAAGCACACTTATTTTTGGACTAAATGTCCCCGGAAAAACCCAATGTGGTAAAACCAGTGTAACAACTCTAAGGGTTTTCTATTATTAAGCAGAAGTTCTGAATACAAATGTTGGTAGCCCTCTTGGCAAACCAGTGACAAAGAAATACAATGGTGGAAAACCTGAGCGAGTTTTACCTCACCTCACCCAGCGGATTCCAGCTGATCCGGTAGCAAAACTGGCTAGCCCCGACTACAACTACACTACCCCTTCGAATTAACTACATGGGCCAGCGTGGAGCTCTCTGGGACTCTACGTCAGCTCTTCTGCCCACTGCATCAACTTTCCTAGCTATTCTGGCAATTCCCGACAGTTTCGTCTCTTTGCGTGAAAGGCAACTCTCTCCCTCTACATTGACCCTTTTGGCTCTGCGTTAAGGTTGTGTGGGCCCAGACTGGCCCAGCATCAATTCTCCTGGCTACTGCGATACCTCCACAAGCTTCTCTCCGCCTCTCTGTCAGTATTCTCGAACTATCGCTACCCCTCAGCTACTAGATCCCCCAATCAATTTCCCTTCTGAGAACTTCTCACCTCAGAAAATTGATTTCCTCAATCTCTCTGTGTGTTCTCCAACTCACCCCAAGTCTCTATTTATACTTTTCATGTTGAGAAATCAATGGCCGAGATTAAGTCTCTAATCAACGGCTAACGTTAAATTAGATTTGATCCTCGTCTCTTAGAAGCTTCTCACCATATTTTCATTAATATCCATTAATATTTTAATTTTCCTAAGTTTAGACTTAGAAACCCCATTAAAAGTATGAATTATTTTAATAAAATACAATCTGGGTGGAATTTCCCCAAACAATTTATGGGTCTTGGAGATCTCATGTGTTCTAGCCCCTCCACAAAATTTCAGAGCTAGAGCACATCCGATGCTACCCAAAAATCAACAGTAAGCAGACCATTAAAAAGTATATCAATAAGATGCACAAATTGTTGCAATATGGCTGTGTGCATGCAGGTATTTGTATTGCATATTGTTGCAATATGGTTGCGTGCATGTATGTATTCGTATTGCATATTAACTCCCTATGTAAGTTGACATTGCAGATTTTAAATCACATGTTCACAAAGAAAACTGACACCTACAATACGAGTATGCACTGCAAATAACCGGACTTCTTAGCTAATTGAGATCATACAGCAAAAATAATCTTAAATGTAGAACACAATCTTCTGATAAGTCCCCAAAACTAATGCTAAGAAATGAAACTTCAGTTCAAGAAATTGGGAAGTATATGACTCTGCTATAAAACACTTCATACATTTGTATTCGGGAACTTTCTCTTCTAGTATTGGGAAATTATAATTTTAATAAAGAAAATTGCATGTAAATCACTTCTATATTTGCAAGATTGATTCCTTTATAAATTATTACAATTTTTTGCACTAACAAATGAATTGTTTGAAACAATACTTTACAAACATTGTAGAATAGATATGAATAGATATGATCTTTAAACAAATTACAAATTTTTGACTTCAATGGACAGTGAGAATAAAACATCATAGAACTAAAATATGGCAAAGCTATGCAAGTGGCTATGAAGATAGATTCAGTATTCTACATAAAATCTACATCATAGTAGAAGAAACTATACTATTCTGTCAACTGGCCCAATTACTATTACCTAAGCAACTTCTCTACATTTTATCAGGAACCAACTCTAAAAGTTTTGACAGATCAGGTGTCCCTTCCTCTTTAGTATTCCAAATTTCAAAAGTAGAATTACGTGTGCATGCACCATTGACACATGCCAGTGCAACATATGCCACATCTGCTCGTGGTATCCATCCAACACCTTTATCACCTTCATACAAAAATAAAATAAAATTGGTGTGGTTAATTCTCAGTGAAAAGATTAGTAATAGAAAGGAAAAAGTGATTTTGAGTTCAACAATTCAATCCAGACGAAGATAAGATAGATTTGCTAATGAGGCAAAAGAACCCAGTCAGACATTGCCAGCTAAAAGTTTGCAAGGGAACTTGTTTGAAATATTTCTGTAACTACTAATGGAACAGAATTTAAGAATAAAAGAAAAGCTTGGATCCAAACTTGATGCGTTGCATTGGCCATTGGCTAATAGAGTTTTGGCTTCAAAAACTCAAGATTGAGATCATGTTAAAGAGAAGAAATAAAAACAGTATGATCATACATTTAGCCTTATCAATTCTCGCGTGCATGCTATGTCCATGTCATGAGATCAGCTTAAGAGATTTTCATTGTAAAAAACTGAAAGGAAACCCAAGAAATTTGTGACTATATGAAAACTATAATTATAATAACAGTTGGGTAAACATATTAAAATAAGGCCAGTATTATCAAATAATGGCACATTGATAATAGTAGACATCTTAACATTTCATTCTTTTAAACAAAATGAACAAATCTAGTAGTATTTACATAGAAGGGAATGTGAAAAAAAATCTTGTATTCTACAGAATTAAAGTTTTAATAGCTTGGAACTCAATTTGATCCACAATGGATCTACATAGTTACTATATGGTTTTATCTCTACAATTGGGAATACAGAACTCAGGATCTAGAACGGTTGGTTTGAGTTATCCTAAAACCGCATTGATGTACCACAGTTGAAAATTCTCTTGTTTGGGTCAAAAAGGTGCAATTTTAGGGTCTCAAACCTCAAGGACATGTGTCTTGGAGGTCCTTGTTACCCACCAAATGGGTAACCCCACAGGAGAAAACTTTTCTCCTACATTTGACAGCGAGTTGGGCAGCCAGCCAGCCAGCAGTCCCTGCTGGTTCCATTGGGTACATCATTAAGAATCTCCAACACCAAGCAAGAGGAGCTTAGTGTTTCAGCATCTAGGGGTACTTTGCGATGCAATCATCTGTTGGAGTCATCAAAGTGCCCAATGCTCTACTCTGGAGGGGTAACAATGCATTTGCAAGGTGATCACTGCTCTCTAGAAATGTGATATGGCCTGGGCATGATGTGTGAAGGAGGCATGAAATGTGCCCTCAAGGCCTCTATTGTTGTGTGAAGGTCCACTTGAAAAAACCATCTCAAACTCAAGTGAAAGTTACCAATCATTAGGGACAATGACCATAAATTTGTCATGTTCCTTTTTCTGGTTTCGCTTATAGATGGACTTCCAGGGTTGGATGCAGCTAGGTCACAGGAGCAGATTTACTCCATCTATTGCCCAGGGGCTTCTAGAGGGCTTTATGGGGTTTGGAGGAGGTTTATTGGGATCTCATGGCATTCACTCGGCATATCCCATCATCTGCATAACTTGCCTTTTGTTCCGTTGCATTCTAACAACTTTCAGAAAATGGGTTATTATTGAGCCAAACTCTATTAATTATGCTTAAGGTGGCATACTGGGAGGAATACTTGACAAAACAAGTTAGCATAATAGCTCATCGAAACCAAAACGAGAATATCTACAGGATGAGATGGTGGGAAGTGACTTCCAGTGGCCTGAGGAGTGATGGTGGCCGATTTACCATTTTCCTAAATTAAAAGAGTATTTTAATTAATTAAAAAGAGGGAAAATGTGCTAAGTGATTAAAATAATAATAAAATAAAGGCTTCTAGAGGGGTCCATGAAATCTATAAAAGAGGAGGGGGAGACCATTTGAGGACATCTTTGAGATGAGTATTTTTCTTGTGGAGAGGTTTGGAGAACCGAGAGTTCCCAGGTTCATCAGTAGCCCCAAGACAAAAACCATTGGGTGATTCAGTGAGAGTGGAGTACCCATCTCTTCCCTTGGTGAATTCATCCAGAATTCACAAGAGAGCTTAGCAGTTGCATCTCAGTTCAGTTTTGGAGGGCCACTATCAGCATTGGAGCAGATTATTTTGGAGGCCAAATTATTTGTCTTAGCGATTTCAATTGTATCATCATGTATACTCTTTCCAGTTATCTATTATAATAAAAGTTGAGATTATTTCTGCTCATCGTATTTTTTCGTTTTTGTAAGCTTGGTGGGACTCTCAGATTTTCGAGTTTACATGTCCATTATTCGCCCTGCTATGGGGGGAGGGTAGCACAAGATTCAAACCGAAGATATTCAGTTCAGTGAGACTTCATTCCACGACCATCACCACTTGAGCTAACCTAGGTGGACTGCTCATCGTATTTTTGAATCGCATGCACTCTATCTGTTATATTTTACATGGTAATCTTCTGTTAAGCGAATGGCATTTTATATGTAGCACTTGTTGAATAAAATTTCGAGAATCTACAAAATTTTCCCATTTGGGATATTACAAAATGCATCACAGTGGACCATACTTAATTGTTAAGGGCATAATTATACTTAAACCTAGGATCACCTTCAAATATCTAACTAAACCAAGTCCCATAAATGTGTTCCCCACTTATGTCAGGGATGGATGGATCGTCAACCCTATTAGGTGCTTCCAGCCCGTAAGGGAAGGTGAAATGTCCTAGGTCAACACTTCAATTCATAGGTGTTTGCAATAATGGTGTCAATAGATGGGAAATGCTTCATCATTATGTGTCATGGTCATGGGACCAGTTAATAGAGGTCAACTAGTTAAATTTCTAATAACAACCAGATTTATTTTCTCACAACAATTTAATTTATCCCCGATTTGTTATTTCTTTACCCAAATAATCACAGAATCACTGAAAAATAAAATTGTTGGTATCTTTAACTTCTAGAATTAAAAATATGCAACAGAAACAGCAGATCTAGGAAATGGCAGTCGGATGCAGTTGTACTGGCTTCAGATTTGGATCATCAACGGACGCGGCCCTCAAATAGCTCTAATACCATGTAGGAATTTACAGGGCAAGTTCCTCAGACAGAACACCAAAGGACACCGCTCACAAACAGATCACAGATCAATACACCAGTATTTTGACGTGGTAAAAACCCTCAAAGAGGGAAACAGTCCACGGCCTGAGCCAACGCAAGCCACTTCAGGCAATTTATTATAAAAGGATGAAAATTACATAAGCTTTCTCATGAATGGTTAACCTACAAAATGACACCTCCATGCGCTTTAAATAGAAATCATGGACCAATCGGGTGTTAAGCACGGATCAAGTGTCGGTAATACTGAGGAGAAGAATGAAACCGTCGGATCACTACATATCGGAGCCGTCAGATTGTTAAGTTACAAATGTACATAGTAAAGAAACACACTTTACCTAACTCTATAATAGACCAAGTTATACTTAACTATTCCTATGTGTCAAAATATCCTAACAGAAACTCGTAGCACTTCTTCGACTTTTGGTGGGACCTGATCCACATTTAAGAGAATCTACAAAAAAGTTTAGATTTGAGATCTATTGTTTTATGTAGACAGAGAACAGATTTCGAGAAGAGACTTTGCAAAATTTATTAAAATTCCCAGACCAATTTCCAGATATCAAGACAACTCAAAGGTTCCTTGGATGTTTTAACTATATCATAAATTTCCATGAAAAACAGTCAGCAAATACAAAGGTCATACGACAAAGGCTTAAGAAGAATGCAGTATGGATAGATGCCATGACAAAAGCAGTCAGAGCAATCAAGGATAAAATTAAAACTCTTCCTCCTCTTGCATTACCACAAGATAATTCGCCTTTCATTTTAGAAACAGATGCTTCTAATCATGTATGGGTTGCAGTTTTGTTACAAAAACAACATAAAAAGGAAGAAGTTTGTGCCTACACATCAGGGACATTTTCAGATACTGAATTAAAATATCTCTCCTCACACAAAGAAATTTTGGCAGTCAAGAGAGGCATCAAGAGATTCCATCTCTTCTTGAAAAGTGTCCATTTTACAGTAAAAACAGATCTCAAGCATATGAAAGGAATGCTTGTAAACAAACATTTGTTAGAACAAGGAAATTCAATAATTTTACGATGGGCATTATGGTTTGATGGATTTGATTTTGAAATCATATACAAATCAGGTAAAGAAGACTACCTTGCAGATATGCTCACCAGAGAAGGCAGCATTCCTACCCAAGAAATCAAAGTCTTCGAAACAGGGGAAAGCTCTAATTCTAGGAAACAAAGGTTCCAAATTGAACTCTATTCAGATTGGAGGCATGAATTTTGTTGGGAATGTCTAGTCACTATAATCAAATTACTTCCCATTTGTTGACACCTAATCCTTGTGATTGGGTGAATTTATGTAAATAAATAAATTAGAAATATGAATAGTCATCGGGAGATGAACTGAACAGTCTCTCCCTCATGTATATAATGAAGATCTACCTTATGGAATAACATACAAATCAGTTTTTTCTTTGTGGAGTTATTGCCTGGCCTGACATGGTGTCAGAACCAGCACCTTTTTTTAGTTTCTGTCTGCTTTGTAACTCCCTCCTGCATATTCTGCTTATATTCTGCCCATGTTCTGCACGCTGACATCTCTGTCATATCCCTGCGAAATCTCATTCATTGTTTAATGTATTCGTTGTGTGTGAGTTCCATTTTGCTGTGTGTTATATGCATGGATTCACTGTGGGTGTCAACCCACGACCTGCACTCTACAATTACTCTGCCATTACCATTGTTCACCATAGTTTTGTTCTTCCATATAAACGTTGATTTACGCTGCTCCCTCCTGACGCGGAGCATTTTGTCCCCTTTCTACGACAAGATCACACTGCATTTCATATGCAACAGCTACCTGAATATGGTCAAGATGTACCACTGAGTCATTTGGAGCACTAACCTCTGTCTTTTTGAAGCAATTTTCACTGGAAGCAGTCATTATAAGTAGATCAGTCATGTTCTGGCAATGAGGTATCGAGCTATTATTTTAGTTGAGGGTTTTGTTATCTGTTTTGGTGTGGGTTTCAGAGCTATGTTACAAAGTTTTGTACTCTGTTCGTCAATAGTTATCTTCATTGGAAAGACAGTGGATTTAACATGAAACTGTTGTATAAGGAATTTCTAGGCCAGTAACTCAAATCATATTTCTGCAAAATTGGCACATTTCTGTAAATGGTAGTCATTGCATTTTCCCGCAGAACTAGACCTTCCCTGCGCATGTTGGCCATTTCGTTTTGCGTGGGAGCACTGAGAGTGTAATGGTATAGCCCACCAAAGGATTTCTGCAAGTGGAGCTCTCGTCCATTGCCATCCCTCGTTTAACTGCAAAAATCTACCGCATCTGCGACTGTTCCTCATTTCGATTCCCATGGTCCCCTATGTTTATAAAGGGTCTGAATGTGGACAGAATATACTTGTTAAAAAAAACGCATAAATGTTCAATGAATCTTTTGTCCTGGTATTTGTGACCAGCATGTGCAGTGTGTATACATGACCGTGGACTATCTTCACCTCGGATGTATGCCAACACGATTTCTTTATTGACATATACAGCATCGAGAACTCGTTCTGGAAGCTGCTCGGCTCGACCTCTCCTTTGTACATATATCCGGTTGGTCTATACCTCGATGAGCGCATTGATTGGTATTTGATACAATGTTGATGACTCTATACTATTGATTGGTTAGAGAGTGGTTTTAAATATTGTAAATTTGAGATGTTGCAAATAATTTGTTATGTCTTGAAAGCTCAAAAATAGTGGATACAATGGATTATTCTGCCCATGTTTATGCATATTTTCCATACCACTCCTCCATATAATACCTCCGACAATAATACCTTTGTCCAATTGCTACCATAATTTCATTTTTCAGAGTATTGTTGCTACAGTGCTTTTTTTCAACAGAAGTATTTTTCTATCAAAAGAAATAATTTTTTTACAGAATGCATTCAATTATATCCATGGTGGGAATAGTTCTCACTGGCAAGGAGAACTATCCTGAATGGACCTGAATGATAAAACACACCCTCATTTTCAATGAGTTGCGGAAATGAGTGTGTGTTGGAGAAGGAGACAATGAACCAGTACAGCCTACCTCAGACAAAGAGCTCATCATTTGGGAAAACAAGAACAGCAAAGCTTATGCATTAATCGCAGCATCTGTAAATGAAGAGATGAGTCACCATATTTCGTCATATTCCACTGCCTTTGAAGCCTTACAAAAGCTGAAAGAACTCTATGATTCACATTCTGCACTCGAAGTTGTTCAATTAATGATTAAACTCTTCACTCTTGAACTGCAAAATAATGATCCTCTTGCTCTTGCATCTGAAGTAAAGTCTATAATGCATGATATCAAATCCACTAAAGTTGAATTGGATATTCCTCTTATTGCTTTTCTCAAGGCAATTTATCCTACTTAAATTATCTTGAGTCATTGCAAGCAAATGGAAATCTCAAAGATATAACCTTTGACTCTCTTGTGAAAAAGTTTGCTGAAAGACAGAAAGCTTTTGGAAAGAAGACAGCCCCTGAATCTTCTGAAGAGGCTGTGTGCCTTGCTCATAAAGAAAAGCATCCTGCTTAAGATTCTACAAGAGGAAGAGGTGGACGAAGAGGAAGAGGAAGATATTTCAGAGGCAGGGGGGGGTAGACGTTCTCAAGGAGAAAAGGCAGATTTGCACTGCATTCGCTGCAAAAGAAATGGATCACATGATGCCTCTACATGCAAGCTACCATGGGACAAAATTGAGCAAAAAAGAAATCAACGGAAAGGTAAAACTGATGATACAGACAAAGGTAAAGCACCTGAATCTGCTCACTATGTTGAGGCACAATGTAACATTGGAGTAAATGAAGATTTGTTTAATGCTTCACTTGCTTCTTAGAAAAATGATTGGTTGCTTGA
>APFE031497954.1:0-17291 GCA_000404065.3 Pinus taeda
TTTGACCAAAACTTGGGCTTTGAGCCCCAAAACATGTTGTGGGGCGATTCCATGCCCAACACATTCATGTTTGAGTTTTTTATAGTTTGTAGGACTTATGATTGTACTTTTTATGAAAAAAAATTGAAGTTGTTTCCTTCCACCCTCAAGGATGTAGTCTTGCACTGGTTTACGAGCCTACCTGGAGGTACCATCACTACCTGGACATAAATACAGCAAGCCCTTATTGAGAAGTATAGGTATTATTATAGATCTAAGGAGACAAAAGAAGAAATCTTTAGGATTACCCTAGGGCTAGATGAGTCCTTATAAAATTATGACGAAAGGTTCCAACTCAACTACAGGAGGGCTAATTGTACCCTTGACCATGAATCACTCAAGCTTTTACTCCTCTGACGAATAATGGAGGATGTAATTGAGATCATCAAAATGTTGACTAGTGGAGATATCTATCAGCGAACCTATGGTGACATCAAGACAGTACTCAAGAATCATTCTAGGGTTGCAAGAAAGAGAGGTAGGTTCAGTCAAGGCCTAATCAACTCTTCTCCCTACACCTCGACCATCAAACATGAGATAGGGAGCATGCTAGAAGACTTCAAGAGTGATATTTTGCACACTTTTCCTCAGAGATGGATATTATGCATATTTAGAGGAAGTAGGAGGAAGTAGAAAGGGCACTATTTATCTTTTGACCTATATGCATCAAGAGGCACCCTAGAAATGAGTTCCCACTAAACACCATAGAGGTTTTCTCTGTCTGTGAGGAAATCCATGCAATAAACAAATTTCTCGCTCTTCCAGGCCTAAAGTTTGTATACCAAGGGGTAGAGATTAGCTTGGAGCAGCTTTGCTTCATTAACCAAAGGAGGCCATAAGGCCCTTGTCCATACCAACAAGGAATGCACAGTGCACAATATCCTTCTTACAATACAAATCAGAATGCACCCTCACATCCTTGGTATCCTCCAGCTCACTCATCATGGTCCATGCGCCCTCCTTGGTCCTATACTCCTCAGTACCCTCCTCAGCATGTCAATCCACCTTTCCATCCATATCAACCTCATCCTTCTCAATGGGGCAACCCTTCACAAAGATGGAGGCCTTAGGCAGCACCTCTTGCCTTAATGCCTCCTCCTCCACCTCAACCATAAATATCAAATAAAAACCACCAAAGAAACCTCAAATGCTTGCCCAACCCAATCTGAACCTGAACAATAAGAAAGCATAGCAGGTGTATAGTGGGGAAACATCCTATCCTACTTATACTATGGAAATCCAAGAGATCAACCTTTAGTCTGGGAAGGTACTTTCAAATTCTCACCCACCTTCTCCACCTAAAGATCTTCAATAAGAGAAGGAAGATGACACCCTTCAAGCCAATATATCTCCATATCCCTAAGCACCACACCCCATTAGAGGTTGAACTTCTGGGAGAATTAAGGATTTTGTGTGAAGATATCCCTTCTCCAAGACATCAAAGATGTACCCATTTACAAAAATTTCATTAGAGAATAATGTTTCAAAAGGCATGGGATAAGAAAAATAGATTCCCCCACTATCAATGTTGTTGGGCAGTTGTTTGATATAATGCTTGAGAGGGTAGTCTCCCCAAAGTTCTTGGATCCTAGTAGCTAGATAGTGAATGTGCACATTAACAATATTGTAGTTCCCAACACTTTGATTGACCTTAAGGTTGCAATCAATGTCATGACCAAGGAAACAATGTTGAAGCTCAATATCCAAGGAGTGTTGAGGAAGACCACTATAGTGTTGCAGCTGGCATACATATCCATAGTAGCCCCTAAGGGAGTTATTGAGGATGTGATGGTATTTATCAACTCCTGGGAATCTCTCATAGATTTCATTGTCCTCCAGCCCAAAAACAAGTTTAATAGGTACCCTCTCATCCTATGGAGACCTTGGTTTACCATTGTTGACGCTTACATTAGTTGCAAGGCTAGGAAATAACCATTATGAATGGTCATCTCTCAAAGAAGCTTGTATTATATCCCCCTGCTCAACCCTTTGTTCAGAATGATTTACCCTTGTGGGTAGAGGAAGAGGAATAAGAATACCTTTGTCAGTCATCCCTCTACCTAATTTGTACATTAGACATTGTTAGATGGAGTAGGAAACTACATGAGGATGACCTTATTGATCACTTCTTGTAGAATTAGCCTCCTACCACCATGCCAATTGATGAGATAGTGGAAGAATCCTTAGATAAACTTGAGAACAATCCATGGGCTAAATTGTTCTCTACTAACTCTCACCTAGATCATGCCAAGATTTTGGAAATCATCCCATCCAAAACTCTAAAAATCAATCCTTACCTCTTAGTCGAGCAAGAAGAGCAACTATGCATTGTGTTAAGGATTCATATTGATGCCTTTTCTTGGGACTATAAGGAAATGAAAGGGGTGCATCCCTTAGTTTGTACTCATCAATTTTTGGCATTGCTTTCGAGGTCTAGAGGGATCCCCAAGGGTCTCTTTTGTTACTTCTGGTTCCCCCCATTTTTTGTTGTTTCCTTCTCTAGTCCCTTATTTAATATCTTTTTTATTCTCTTCAACTTTTTCCTCCTTTTCATCTTCTTATTTAGAATCACTTTATTTGGTGACCTCTTCATGTTGTATCAGATATTGGGCTTAAGTATCAATGAAGGCCTCCCTTTCCATGTCCACAAAATTAGTCCATATCATAGGGTTCTTGATGTGTCTCAAGGAATTCATAACAATGAGCCTGATGAGAAATTTATTGGTGCTTCCCATATCTCACCCTCTAGCTCATTTCAATCATGGACTGAAGGATAAAGTGGGGAACATTAATCCTATTTGGGATGGGAAATTTTGTCTGGAACCTTAGCTCATAGGGTTGCCTAAACTAATAGGCATACACAAAACTTAACCTTCCTTCATAATATATGTATTTTAGGATGTGATAGGCTACTTCATCATATGAGTAAGGAAGGCTCTGCCTTCTAACTCCATTATTGTCTTCAACTGGCTTTTCATCAAGGAGGAAGAAATTCTTCTTGGCTACGATGGATTTTTTCCTATCCTCCTTACCCCATCTAACTCCTAGAGGTAGTGTGATCACTCTACTAATGAGCTATGCATTCAAATGGATGGCAAGTCCTCTCACAACAATGGTTGCACTATCCTCCCCCTGAGAGTGAAGGGCCATGGAAAATTCATGGGTTATTTCATCATCATACCCCTTTAGCTTTTAAAATGACCCCATACATTGGTGGCTTATGAATATATCTCTGGCAGGAGGATGTTGGTGGATTATTTTAGTGTTTTTTGGCTCCCCTCTATTGAAACCCCCTCCCATGTTTTCTATTGTTTCTTTCTCAAGTTTCCTCAAAGAATTTTTCGTAAATTGTTGTGTTCTTAGCAACTTAGGGTTTCAACACAGAGGTGAGAGGGTTTGTGCTCTTCTTCTAGCTAAAGGGAAGAGAATTCCATGCCAAATTTTAAAGAAATTAACTTTGTTTCCATCTTACTTCCCTCATATGAAAAGAAAGTCTTTTGATAAAAAATAGTTTGAGGTTTAGGGATATCACTCCCCTAATACATTGAGGAATTCCCTAAAAAGGACCCCACTCTACAACAGAATTGTCCAAAGGTTGAATATCAATTGGATAGGGCTAAATGTCAGTCCTCCATTATTATTGGGCATATAATAAAGAAGATATCAAGAAGAGGAACAAAGGGAGTGGGCAGCAATAGAGGAAAATGCAAGTTTTTATTCACAATAAGGCACACCAATTGAAGTTCCTTGGGATGTCAAAGAGGCCACCAGGCTCATTCATGAGCTATAGATCAATGAGTAAGCTACTCAAAGGGTGAGCAACACCTTCAGAAAGGGGGTGATGATGGGCCCCATCAATAATTTTATCATAAGGCCCATTTTCCCATCATTCAACCTATAATTTCCTTATTCCTTGGATTTATTAACATCTTTTTACTATAATGTGCTTAATAGGGAGTCTAAAAGGTGTCTGTCATACTTTGTAGCCTAATGTGGTTAATATGTAGGAAAATAGTGCATTTACTACGAAGAGGCACGTTGGATGCATCTAGAGGATATGTAGGAGGCTTGTCCTCTATATTTACTCACCTACAACTCGACATGATACCTAAAATCACTAATCTACAGCTCAAGGGTCTACTACAAGCCGATGAACTCAAGGAATTGTGAGGATATAAGGGATATAGATCCACTTTTTTTTTATATTTTGGAGGGAAGTAGTCCTCTTTCCATGGAGGTATCCCCTAAGTCATTTTTGTATAAATAAACAAGCCTAAGGGCTCAATAGGATCTGAACTTTTGGAGTAGAAAGCAGCGATTGAGAGTTAGGAAGCTTGAGATTTTCATTTTAATTCCATGATGTATCTTAACTTTGTTTTATGTCAAAGAAAAGATTAATGTTGTCTTTCATCTAATTTTGTTCTAGAGGGTTGAGTCCCCTTGGGTTAGGGCCCAACTCAGAGGCTCTAGTCTCTCTCTGTGTATTTTACTCATGCATTGTCTTTGATTAGCAGCATCTCTTGTCTTACTTGATAGAAATTTACTTATAAAATTTGTTGGTGCAGGCCTCTCTACCACCTCTCTTGTGGGAAGTTTAGTTGAGGAATATGTGTTAGCAAGCCAAAAACATGTGGTTAATTTCTTTGGCACATTGTTAGACCTTAGATTAAAGCTCTTTTGCATACTTTGTTTTTGCATATTTAGGAGTTAAAATACATTCTTCACTAATCTTTCATGGATGTAGGTCAAATGCATGTTGCAAGTTATATTGTCTTTTAATGCAATAAAATTCAACTCATCCTTCTTTCCACTTAGTTTCATAAAATTCAACTCATCCTTTCTGGTTTATTTCATTTTTTTACAATCTAATCATTAGTTTGGCATTATTTTCAAAGTTTCAAAAAGGATTGTTTGTTTGGTTTGAAGGCACTACTAGTGGCTTGCAGGGCTGGCACATTCATCCTACATCCCTCCTATCATCATCAGCATCTTCCTCCTCATCTCATAGTGCCCTAAAAACTCTGCCACTGAAATTACATTTATGGGTCATTGAAGGACATTGTGTACATTTATTTTTGTGCGAGATGGGCCTATGAGAGCTGCTAATCTTGGAAAAGCTTCATAAAGACTTCATATACCTCCACCCTTTAGAGCACCTTTTTCACCCAAAGGATGCTCACGGATCCAATCTTGTAGCAAAACAGGGCAATCATGTAACATCGTGTAGCAATCCTAGAACATCTTGTAGCACTATGTAAACGTGACCAAATTTGCTCCAAAAGCTTGATTTTTGTCATAGTCTTAAATAATGACCCTTAGGGTCTGAAATCATGATTGAGGAGGACTGAAGACCACTTTAGACCTTCCTTCTCTTCAATGCAACATAATTTTGCAATTAGGTTTAGAGGATAAATTTTTGAATCTAAAGAACAATGATGACTTTATTATGAAATTCCTAATGAAATTTGTCATTAAAGCTAAGTTTCTTTGAACACAGTCATTAAGGGGTGATTTATCAATGCAAAGTAGATTACACCTATTTTCTTGAATTTATGCTTCTTTTAGGGTTTCAATTACAAGCTTTGTTATTACATAGGCTAATTTCTTTTTCAATGTAATTTTTCACATTCTACAAATAGACGAGTGTTTACATTCTTGAAAGTAGCATAGATATTACACTTTGCAAGTAGATTAGTGCCTCCATTCCTACAAGTAATATAGTGTTTACATTCCTGCAACTGGGGTTAACATTTGTAGTTAAACAAGTAGCATTCTCATTCCTTTTTGCAAGTAGAATAATATTTCCATTTCTCCAATTAGGATAAAACTCTCTGTTTATGCAGTTTCCTTTCTTGATTCAACTTGTAAAGTGGTCTATGTATGCCTTGGTCTAGTCCATTGCTTGAAGGTGGCATGAGTTGAACTCAACCTACTTTGCATATAGCATTATCACCTCTTAAGTTTGTATGAACCCCTGGTTGATAATTAAGGTTGGTAGCCTTGGGAGTCGCAATATTAGGGCTCATTGCTATTTGGAATCATTGTTGGGTAGGTGTCCAAGTAGGTGATGTTTCTACTTAGAAGTTTTCTTTATTTTTCATCTTTTTTTTTTGCATAATCATTGTTTGATTTGAAAAAAATCCAAAAAAGGGGAAAACACAAAATATTTCATGCCTCATAGGACTAGGGGTGATCAAGGAAAATTTCTACCAAAAACCCCCACCCCTTCAAGCAATCAACCATCACTCTTCCTTGGTGTCTGTTATCACTAAAAAAAAAACAAAATGGAAAACTTGTGTGGTTTCAAAGTTGTAAGTTAGTCTTGGTCAAGTCATTTCTATTGTTTTGTTTAAGGAGTCTAAAACATAGGATAGAATCTTGTTCCCATTGTTAAATAAGGTCAACAATCTTGTTTTAACTATCATTAGTCCCACATTGGTTCATAGGTGACATGTGTTAAGACTGTTTTAAAGTTGGCATGCGCTACGAAATCAACTAGGAGTTTTCGTAGCGCAAACTTGTAAAAATACACTATTTGCGCTACGAAAACACAGATTCATAACTAGGAGATTTCGTAGCTCAAAACACAGAATTTGCACTGGCTGCGCTACGAAATCGGGGATTTGTGCCAGATCTTGTCTAGCTGTATTTTCCATCAAAATCTGTTAACATTTCATCACCATGTGTCAGTCCTTGAACCATGCCTATCACATGCAGCCATTCATTCTCATCATTAGATTCGTTAGATGTCTTGTATCCATTCTTTCAAATTTCAAAAAAAGTAAGGTGAGGTGAGTTAGTCTTGGTTTTTCCCGTGTTCCTTTCATGCATAAGAAGAAAATTGGCAACCTTAAGGATGGCACTCATCAGAACTTTTTGAAAACTCAAGCGAGGCAGTTCTCAGTTTCAAATTCGAGCGAGGCAGTGTTCAAACCAATACAGTGCAAGTTTATCTTCAAGTTTCTTTGCAGGGATTTCATAGACATGTCTGAAGAAAGGAAACACCACAGATCAGGCCGGTGTCTTAGAGCTGAGCCTGAAGGTTTATTTGTGCTCATGAGAAGCAGAGAGGTTGAACATGCATTCAAACAAGTGGGTTGTTGGAGATTCTGTGAAAAAATTCAAGGTGGTCATGTTCAAGTAACCAAAGATTTTGCTTTCAATTTCGTTGGTTTGAATGTAAGAGTTGGAGTGATAGAAATTCCAATTTCTCCTGAGGTCATATCTGCAATCACCGAGATACCAAGAGGCCAGGAAAGGTGGTTCAAGAACTATAAATTCGAAATGGCACCCTGCCCAGAATTTTTGAAGCCAAAATTCATAGGCTCAGACTTAACCAAATCAGTGCCCAGAAGCTATGTAAAGGATTCATATGCCAACTTGCTGACATGCATCCAAAGATTATTTCCCTGTGAGGGAAGATATCATAAGGTGTACTCTTACCATTTTAAGCTCCTCTTACATTTCACTGGAAAGATATCTCTTGATTTACCTTGTTATATGTTTCGTAGCTTAGGAAAAATGTTTGATAAGGTTCAATTGAAGAAAGAAGCTTGTGAAACCTCCTTATTCCATCATGGGTTGATCAAGTTGATTGTTTTACATGAGCTTCAAAATATTGGAAGGGAATGGTCTACTTTCTTGTTTATGATAGGCTTTAAAACTGAAATAGGACTTAGCCCTAAGGCTAAAGAGATTTCTTCACCAGCAGTAAGTCATCAGGAGGAAACAAGATCAAGAAGATTTATGAAATTGAAAGCCAAAAAGTAGGTGAAGGAGCCTATGACACCACTAGTAGTTCAAGGCACACCCCAACAGTCACAGAGAAAGAAGGTTCAGATCAATGAGGTGGTACAAGAGCAGTCTGTTGATAAAACTGGCCAAAGAAGAGTAACAAGAAGTCAATTAGCCAAGGAAAAGGGGAAGACTGTGATTGTTGATGAAATCCCAGCTTCAAAGGGAAGTTTGAATGATCTCCACCAGGCCATCGACATAGAAGAGACCCCTCTGGTCCAAGTAGATCTACTTGAAGCCAGTAAGAACAAAACCAAAAGAGTTAAATCTTCCAAAAAGCTTCAATTTGATGACCAGGTCTTAGAGTTTGTGTTCAAGCCAAGAAGACTTGTGACAAGGCATTCAAGAAGGATACAGGAGGCACAGCCAGAAACAAGAGAGACAGGGGAGGTAGCAGAATTACATAAAGAACCTGTGGTTCTATCAGAAACATCATCACAATTGCACAAAGATGATAGAGGTAAGACAATTATTACCCATAAGGAAGAAGGTAGCTTCGAGGAGGTTAAGAATAAATTGAAGCTTGCCAATCTTGAGATTGCCAAACTTCAAAAAAAAAAAAGGCAACATGTAGTTAAGAAAGCCACTTTCAACAAAATGGAGGCTCTGTGGGAAGATAAACAAGCTTAAATACCTAAAGTAGTTAGTTGTCATGCTCAATATTTCACTTGGACGGTCCCTACAATAAAAGAGGCAAGATATATCAAAAGGTTCAATGAAAAATTAAGAACTAGTATCCGAATGATGAAAAGACAGATTGAAGATTTGAAGATTCAATTGAATGAACCAGAAGAATAGCCTCAGCATAAATGAACCTAATGTAAGTGAAGAAATTTTGACACAATTTTGATACGAAACTTACTTTTTGAAGATTGAAGTTTATTTTTGGATGGACAATGTTAGTTTTGGTTGGCTCATTAGCATAGGGAGAAGCCATTAAAAATCCCAAGAATGACAAAAAACTGTGTTTTTGACTGACACAGTAGTTTCGTAGCACGCTATGAAACTGGTAAAAATGACATATAATGCACAACAGTTTTGTAGCGCGCTACGAAACTACTAAAGCTGCCAATTTTGTTTTTTGAATCAATTTTGAAATGAAAAGGGGGAACCATTATGAAATAACGTTGTTGTAGAAGACACAAAAGGGGCACCTCAGAAGTTTTGAATACTAAGCAAAGGAAAATTCAAATAATGAGAGGCTTTTCGCTGCGCTACGAAAACAGCAGTCATTTCGTAGCTCAGACAATTGTCATGCTTCAACCAGCTTCTAAGGGGTTTTGTCTTAGCACGAGTATATGAGCAGGACCTTTGGACTAATTCAAGGCATCACATGTTATTAAAAGGGATAAAATGGTTAGCAGAATTCGAGGAACCACTTTGAAGACCAAAGCAGGAAAAACAAGGGCAGTTTTCCTAGTATCCAGGGACATTTAAAGGACAAGCAATCAAAGGCCAGCATGAATATTAAAGTCATCACTCAAGCCAAAGATGAAGAGGGATATATTTCAAAGAATGAGTTTGTTTTCATAACTAAGGTTGTTGCCAGCATAAATATGGAGTTACGCTCCTAGTCAAATTACGTCTCTAAGACTAATAGTTTACAGTCAGTTTTAATTAATAATTTGTTTAAAGTTCAATAGGTGTCAGGTCTAGAGAAATTCAAATTCCCCTCTTGTTGGAGGAAGGAATTAAAGCTTGTAAGGAAACTCTATATATCACAAGAGATGTAACGCACCAGGGGTTGGAAAATGTTATAGAAAAAGACTACTTTTGTAAATGTTGTGTAGGGACTAATATATATAGAAGTAGTTGGATTTTTCTGAAGCTGAGATTCATGGTTACTTTAGTGAGCTTTATCTTTTATCTTTGATATGTTTTACTTCCATAGTCTTAATGCTTATTACTCAGAATTCATGGAGGAACATGCTTTGACTTCCTTGAAGTGTTAAACTATGGTGAATTGAGTTCTTGGGTCCTATCTTTGGGTGTTTTTCTTCAATGTTTTAATACTTATTACTCAGAATTCATGGTTACTCATTCTCTGACTTCCTTTAGGTAGTAAACTTTGATCAATCACTTTAAATTTTTTCCTTTTGAATATCTTGATGTATCATTACTTAGAATTCATGCCCACATGCTCTGACTCCTATGAACTTCAAGTTATTGAGACTTTCCTGAATGTGTCACTCTTTCATTGAAGCATATACAAGCCTCAGTTTCATAAGAAGAGCTATTTGTTATCCGTATCTCTGTCACTGACTCCATAGCCCAATGGTAGCAAGTCTCCATCTTTCAACCTATAAACATACAAAATCACAAACCATAGAGTTAGCCATCTATCCATATCTCTAATCAATGTCATTAACCCTTTGAGAGAGCCCTCTTAGGCTGAGGAGGCCAAGCCTTAGCTAAAAGATTGGTTTGAAATAGTTACACTGAGATAGTCTAATCAGCAACCTATCAGGGTCTTGGTGATAACAGTGTCTGTCAACTTCCCACTTTAACCACAAGGGAGTTAGAATATCCTATAGTTGAGCAACCTGAAATTTTTCAAGAACCTATATCACTTATCAACATGGCTGAAAATGGGAAGAATGAGTTATTTCCTATTTGAGAGACCAATGGGGAAGAAAGGATGAAGAATATAAGCCCCACTACTCTTCCACATTTCCATGGCCTAGCCTCTGAGGACCCTAACACATTCATGTTTGATTTTTTTTTTAGTTTGTAGGACCTATGACTATACCTCTAATGAACAAAAGTTGAAGCTGTTTCCCTCCACCCTCAAGGATGTAGCATTGCACTGATTTATGAACCCACCTAAAGGCATCATCACTACCTAGGCACAAATGCAACAAGCCTTTATTGAGAAGTACAAGGGTTAATGTAGGTCTAAGGAGACAAAAGAAGAACTCTTTAGGATGACCCTAGGTCTATATGAGTCCTTAAAAGATTATGAGGAAAGGTTCCAACTCAACTACAGAAGGGCTAACTATACCCTTGACCCTAAATCACTCAAGCTTCTACTCCTCTGAGAGAATAGGTAGGATGTAATAGAGACCCTCGACATGTTGTCTGGTGGAGATATCTATCAGTTGACCTATGACGACATCAAAACAATATTCAAGATTCATTCTAGTGTTGAAAGAAAGAGAGGTAGGCCCAATCAAGGCCTGGTCAAATCTTCTCCCTCCACCTTGACCATCAAACATGAGATATGGAGCATTCTAGGAGACTTCAAGAGTGAGATGTTGCACACTTTTGCCTTACAGATGGATAGTACACAGATTAAGAGGAAGCAAGAGGAATCAGAAAGGGCACTAGCTATCTTTTACCCAAGATGGACCAAGAGGCACCCCAGAAATGAGTGCCCACTAAAAACCATAGATGTTTTCTCTGTCTGTGTGGAAAATTATGCAACAGAGAAATGTCCCTCTCTTATAGGCCTAAATGTTGTATACCAAGGGGCAAAGGAGATAGTGACATTTGAATTTGGCACTCGAGACTTTAATTCATCTAATCCCTGCAGTATTTGTAAACACCATTATGCGATAGTTTACTTTATGTGGATTGGCAGGGCATTCCATTGGCCATAAGAGGATCCATTGAGGCACTGTTACAATGCCTCCATACTCCATGAACCAGCCATCTTAGCAAGGAATTCACAGGCTTCTCCACAGATGGCAACAACTCTGGAAGCAACAACAATCCTGTGCAAGACAAGGGAAAGAGGAAGATTGTTGACAGTATAGAGGGAGAATAAAGCTGCAAGATGAAGGCAGATCCCATTCTCATGAAAATATATTTGGCATCAAAAGCTAATAGGAAGAAGATAATACAAAGAGTAGAGTGAAGGAAGAGATAAAATTAGAGGTTGCAGGAAGCAGAACTGAAGTTGCATGAGACAAAGCAGAAGCTGAAAGAAGAACATGAGTTGAGGAGGAGAGAACGAGGAGAGAAGTAGAAGCATGAAGAAGAACAGAGGCAAGGCACATTTGTAGAGGAAACAACGTTGATACAGGTTGAAGAGAATGAACAGAACCAACCACCAACCGAGAAAGAAGGTGAATAGATGCAGGATCGGGAGCTTGCTCAAAAGATTGAGCAATTTATTGAAGTGACAAACATGGAGATGGAATAGGAGCCGCAGAATGAAGATGTTGATCTAATGCCAAGTGCACCACAGGTCATTCCTTAGTCTCCACCACCTACAGCAACAGAGCCAGCCCTAAGTGTGATCCGAACTTAAACAGGAACCCAACAACTTACAGATATAATCATAAACATAGATATGCAACAAAAAAACATGTCATTTCATTAACAGAAAAATATTGAACTATGCTTACAAACATAATGGAAATAAGATAACTTGGGCGATGGTAACTTATCTCTGAGACGAGATGTGGTGGCTACATGCCTCTGAACTGAGTTACAATGAGGCTCAAGGCCCTTTTTATTATTGAACAATAAGAGAAAACCCTAAAAAACCAAAACCCTAACTTGAGGATATGTAACACCAAGAGTTTATGGGCCCCGTTGGGGTTAGTTGGGCAGTCAACTTCCCAGGGTCATAACTTGGTCATATTATCTTTGTTTAACGCGTATGATACCCCATTGGAAAGATCTCTCTGAGGACTACATACGCTATTGTGATTACTAGCAATCACTAAATCTATTTTTCCAAAAAAAAAAAAACATTGTTTAGGGCCTCAAAATTGCTTTGGAAGTTCAGGACCCAAAAAAATGCCAAAAATAGTAAATTGTGCTACAATTAAGGAAACATATGAAACTAACTGGGGAGTCTAGGTGGAATAGGCGGGTGGCCACCAATATCCACCTATATTAGAGTGAGTAAGGGGGTGTTGTTACCCTTGATGATCGAGAATAAGAAATTGGCATAGAACTTACAGGCTTCCATGAAAGAGGCGAAAAACTCCACGCATCAGAGCAGAATGCAATTTCCACATAGGTTTTCTTGGAGGAGATGAGAGTAGTGATACTCGTTGAAGTATCAACACTTGGGGAAACCGTGCAAAATCTCTATGAGGGGTTTGTCACCGTACATAAATCAGTTTTTCGTTTACATGGCTTACAGCAATAGAGAAAAGACTTTGTTAAAACTCTCAAGAACATAGAAGTTGTTATTGCATATGTGCAAGAGTGGAAAATTCGATACAAATGGGAACCACTTGACTTAATGAAGAAAATGAAGCCACAGGATGTTGATTCAGAACAACAAGCACCTCGCCTCATTCATTGGCAGCATTGAGACCTCATATGTACAGTTGTTCAGTAGTTTGGATGTCTTGGTGAGAACACACCAAATCCCATCAGTCGGTTGACTCACCAAAGCTAAACCTAAGAGCCAAATCTGGCAGGAGAACGAAGAGTACTTGGAGCAGCTGAGATAGAATGCCACCAGGGAAGACTTGGAGCTGAATAGATAGAACATGCATAATTTCATTGGTGGTCTTGTTAAAGTCAGAACAATGTTGCTCATGCTTCAGAATGAACTGGACACAGGTTCCAAGATAGTGTACCCAAATTCCATGGAAGCCATAATTCGCTTCCAGCCAGACATCATCATGTAGTGTGGTGACATCATCACACAGTACCAATCTTGGCACCAATATGTGACCGAGAAGCAGTAAGTGGAAGTTGTTGAGCTAGACTTCTCCCAAAATCACGCATCATAGTGTTGTGTCTTGTTAGGCTGTCAAGTTGTCTCTACCGTATTTTGTCTTATATGGGTACAAGTGTAAAATATAATATTATTTGTTATTGTGTTATAAGTGAAATTCCAAGTGCCAATAGTGGAATATGAAGAGTCATCATGTAATGTAATGTGTCATTTTGTAAAGAAGTTGAAGATTCATGAGGGTAATCCAAAGCTCACAAAGGGGATTTGAAGAGTCGCCCCTTCTTGTTATAAATAGAATCTCATAACTCATGTAAGGGGCTTTTGGGAGCCAATATTTTGGCTAGGCTTAGGCTTAGAAGGAGCTTGGGAGTATTGTGAAGAGCCTTGGCTTCTCCGTATCATAAAGCGAGTATAATTCTTCCACTATTTGGTATAGTGGTCGTCAATGGTGTATGTATGAATGGAACTTTCACTTATAATAATAAAATCAAAGCCAACACACTTTCATGCATATGTTGTGAATATAGTAGGACTATTCCTGTTGTATTTGCAATGTATGTTATTTAACTTATGCTTATGCTTATGAACTATTTCGTTTGCATTTGTATGAATATTTTTGAATGTGTGTTGTTGTATTAATTCATCACTTTAACTTGTGGACTATTTCGCATCTTAGCTTGTGATGTCATTTCACTTGTGTGTTCCTTTCAAGTTGTGCACTATTATAGGATTCCAAGGGGCGCACTTCTTTTTCCCTTCGTGCGTTGGAACCTTCATGCATCACACTTGACTCTCTGCAGGGTCACACATTTGTTATCAACCAAAGTTATCATACTTTCCTCTACGCGTTTTAGCAGTCAAGGCATAACATTACCACCCACTGTTGGGACTCCTACTCCAAACGATGTGAGGTCTAATTGGAACATCATATCGAGGAGATCCACTGAACATTGACAAGTCTAGCACTATCAACAGAGCCATATCCATTACATTAATTAACTTCATAATTTGAAACATTATTAATTCAAAGTATATTCGACTTGGACTAAACTGTGTATATTTATTTACGTCTAGCCCTAATTAAATATATGCTTATACCATAAATATAATAAATTGTACACTACTTGGGGCCAGTTTACTTACATTCACAATAACTACACCTACAGTGACCAAATGAAATGAATGCATAAGTGATTTATTTGAGTAGAAAAGGCTTTATATATTTATGGCTTTTTGGCATCCATAAAATTGTTTGGTCATTTCATAAGCATCAATGGTCAAACTACTTACGTTAATTACGTTGTAAGGCGTTTCCCTCTGAAATGAACTCCCCTAAATGTCTTTCTGTTCTAATCTTAACCATTAGATCTATTGTTAGACGATTTAACAATTCTCTGCCATCCAAAAAAACATTAAAAAACAGTTATTAATTAAAAATTTAATTAAACCCAGCGCAGGTCGTCCGTCTACCTAGTGCAGTTCGAATCTCCCCCATGAAACCCTCTTTCTTCTGGGCTTTCCCTTGAACGAACAAGGTAAGCTCTCGTCGTTCTCAGCTTTCCTTTGAACGAACAAGGTAATCGCCCCCCTATTTCAGCTTCTGATAATTAGGATGAATGAGGAGTTGCGTCCTGGATTTGGGTTCGCATTTGAAGGAATTCTCTTTTTGGTGGTATTCGACTTTGTTTTATAGTTCTAGGGCTCAACCCTAGATTTTGACAGACAGCCCATATGAAATCCCCTGGTATACAGTGACACCCAATGAGTCCTCAGTGATGCTTGGTATCTGGGAAAGTGCCCGCGAGTGGTCGGTCACATTGACAATTTAATCAATTAAACAATAAAAAGTTGGGTTCTTCACAGGCCTTTGAATTAAAAGTGGATGGATCTTATATTGGGTCAGTAATGTTGGCGGACTATAAAGGTGTCTGATGGCAGATCGGCCTCGCGGCTCCGGAATCTCTGAGTTTATGCTTTTCATCGAGGATCTACAGTCTTCCCAGTTAGACCGATACACTGGATAAAGTAGAGGAGAAAGTAAGGGGGAGAGAGAGGCCTTTGGGTCTCTATTTTCACATTTTTACTGATTATAATTCACGTGGACATTTTTTTTGAGTGGGTTCCCTAGCCGGGTTTGTTGAAACTAAATTTCAGTTTTTGCAGGTGCTTTTGTTATTTTTTTTTAAATTTAATTATATAAAGTTGTCGAATCTTGATATTGGTGTAACAAAACGCCGTGGTACCAGAAGCCTGACTAGGGGGCGTATTTCTCGTCCCGCTGTCGATGTACCCTTAAACTGAATGTTAGTTTAAACATGTTTATTTCCTGTAATCAGTTGAAAAATTCAATTCAATTAATTCCTATTGTTGATTCTCAATATTGGTGTAGCAAAAGGACTGTTACTAGAAGCCTGTCCAGGAAACCCATTTCTTGTATTGTTTTGTCCCTGTTACCATGTTGACACCACATTTGTACATAGGAGTTCATTTCTTATCATCTAAAATCCTTGATCCCTGTCTCTTCATCTGTTCCTGATTCTCATTGTGTTTCTTATTAAATTTTTGGTAACATTGCCAAAATTAGTATTTCTCAGACTGAAATTTGTTTTGACATATTAGCTGGGGAACCCACTTTCGTGATTACGCTAACCCCTTGTTTTTTTGGCCACATTCATGTGAGGTTTCTGTTTTTCTCTTTTCCTTGTAATCTTGTCTGACTTTTACTTTAAGTAATGCAGTCAGTTATTACATGACACATGCTTTGATCAGTTGGGAGGAATTGTTTCTACATGCAAGAGGTTTTGTGAGAAAGTAGTTGGACAGCTTGCCCATCTGCACCCACTCCTACAAATGGGAAGTTTGCGTTTAGTTTGAAACAAAATTCAAAACTTGCAGCTCCCCCTATGAAGCTGGGCAGTGTTGAAGATGATGAAGATGAAAGTGAAGATGGAAAAAGGGGCGTGGACAGACAGTCAAAGAGATTAAAGTTGGAGGCATCAAATATCGCTGAGGATTTGCAAGATGCCCCCAAAATGGTAACTAATTACCTTTTCATTCCTTTTCTGCTCATTTTTTAAAGAAAACTGTTAATATGCATGCCTGAATCCCTTCTCATTCCTTTTCTGTTCAATTTCTTAAGAATACTGTTAAATTTGTACCATTTTTAGAGTATGCAGAAATAAATTGTTCTCATAATAAATATCAATTCTAATGGAATTCTCAAAGGATCAATTTTCTCATGAGGAGAAAGCTACCCTAAAGCAATTGACAAAGTAGTATCATTAGACATTTGCGTTTGTTCATGGGAGGGTACATATTTTTGTTTCATGGTTGTGAGTAGGTAGAGATGAAAGAGGGTGTTTTATTTCGTTAGTTATTTGATCTGTTTAGTTGATTCTACAATCTGACACCATGAACTTACCTCTCACCCATATCCAAATCCCGTTCCTTGATGAAAAGAGGCTTAGAGTGTATGTTTTTGTAGCTGACGTCCTGACATTTTCTCTAGTTTCTAATACGCTTTTATCTGATAATCAATGCTTTTGGCAATTGATCAGAGTTATTAATTGATTGATTTTGTTTCAATGTACTTAAATAGACAATTAAACTTAAGAAGAAATGGATTTAATTTCAGACCAGTTTAGGGTAATAATTTAAAAAATGTCAGAGGTGAACATATCCCAAGCCAATTTGAAATCAGTTGGAGAATCCTAGTTATGATTGCACCAAAGAGAAATAAGGTGCATTTTACAGCCCAGAGGGAGGGAGGTGTGTGACGTCTATGCATAACACTTATGTGAAGTTTGGCATAGGT
>APFE031497962.1:3372-26523 GCA_000404065.3 Pinus taeda
ATATTGGTTTAGTTATTAATTATAATTATAATTATAAATACTAATTTTCTGTTTTTTAATTTTCTTTTTACCAAATCAAAATGTTGAAGATTACAACATCTCTACTACACTAGCCTTAAATGTTTACTTCCATTATGTGGACAACCATTCCATAATTACCCAACCATTGTTTACTTTGAACGAATAAATGCTACGGCATTCTCGGATGCATATATCATGCATTTCATCGTCATTAAATGCTATGGCATTTTGGGATGCATATATCATGTAGTTCATCCCATTCTGCAGCGTCTAGAACATCACTTAACCTCCACATGCGGATACTGCAACCATGTGTCTCTTCCCAACGTATTAAGACCAAGATGGATCAAATATCTTTTCACTTTAAAAAATGTTTGCATGTCAAGAAATTTGATCCTTCTTGGCAGATCTCGAAATAAAATGGATTTATGTTGGTTTAATTATTAATTATAATTAATAATTTTATGTTTTTTTATTTTATTTTTACCAAGTCAAAATTTTGAAGATTACAACATCTCTACTACACTAGGCTTAAATGTTTACTTCCATTCCGTGGAAAACCATTCCCTATACAACCATAATTACCCAAAGGTTGTTTACTTCGAGTGAATAAATGATATGGCATTCTGGAATGCATATATCATGTAGATCATGACATTCTGCAGCGTCTCGAACATCACTTAACCTCCACATCCGGATACTGCGACCACGTGTCTCTTCCGGACTTATTAAGACAGATACTCCGGAATTGTTTTTAGTGCAATTTTTTTGGAAGGTTTTCTTGTGGATTTTTTCAGTTTAATTTCTCTAAAATCTGGCACGAATTCATTGAAATCATAAGTTTCATGGGTAAACCTGCACAATAGAAGTGCCTCAGGGTTTTGAAGGGTGTTGAATCCATATATACAGTAAAAAAACTACTTTAAATAACTCAAATCAAAATTTCACCACAATTGTTTTTACCAAATTCTAGCACCGGAAACTCGAAAAATTGGCACTAAGGACAACTCCAAAAACAAATGTGGTAGTTTCATTAACAAAATTGAGGTCAAATAAAAATAATTTAATAGGTTTGTAAAACTAAAACTTAACTTAAACTAGATGCAACTAAAACATAATAACATTATATTTAGGAAAACTTTACTTTTGCTATTTAAACTGGTTTTTTCATTTTATATATGGATTCACAGCCCTAAAAAAAAATTAGGCCACTTCCATTGTGTAGAGTTTACCCATTAAACTTATGATTTCAATAAATTCTAACCAAATTTTAGAGAAATTAAATAGTAAAAACCCACCAAAAAACTTTGAAAAAATTACAATAAAAAACTTCTTATATTTAACTTAAACTAAATGTAACGGAGAAACGTAGGTCGTAGTGACGGAGGTGAACCGAACAACGAGTAAATGAAGAGTCTAAGTATTGGGATATTTATTGGAATCAAACGGACAAAACTGTGGACGCCGTCTCACTCTTCACATCCTTCGTGGTAATTATTATTAAAATTTTGGTATTTTTACTTTTTATTTAATTTATTTTCTTAATAATATAAATATTTATAATTAATTTTAAGATAGTTTAATTGATTTAGTTTTTATTGTTAAGTATTATAAGGTCAATGCTTGATGTTTGGGATTAGGTTCAATATATAAAATGTTTTGTGGGATATATGTGAATTACTCGTAAAAGAAATCTAGAGTTATTAGTAATTCGAACCATGATTGTCCTTAAATAATATATATTCCCATATTTATTATATTTTTATTTGTTATTATATTTGAGTATATATAATGATATAATTATTTAATTTTTATTTAATACTCTCTAATTATTACTACAGCATAAATTATTTGAATTCTAAATCTACCAAGTGTCAGAGGGATCAAATCTCTTCACTTAAAAAAAAGTACATTCAAGAGGAGATCTGAGTTAAGATTTATTTATGCTGGGTTCATAATAAATATAATTAAATTATAAATATATAAATATAAATTTTATGTTTTTTAATTTTATTTTTACCAAGTCAAAATGTTAAAGATTACAACATCTCTACCACATTATGCTCAAATGTTACATACCAGTTAAGCTTACTTATGAACCTCAAATATAAAGGTTTTTTTAATAAAAAGTGAATTGGGTGAAAGGAATTCTATAAAATATAATAGCTATGGGGTGGGGGGAAATAATAATTATACTAATTAAAATGTAATATTAATAGATTTTACTCAATATTTCCCCTCACCTGTATTAATTGTATAGTTAAGTTCGTTTACTTTCAAACTTCAAATATAAAGAAAAATTCCAATTAAAAGTGGACCACTTGAGGGGAAATATAACATAAAATGTAATATTATAACATTATATTTTTCCCAATATAACCTAGATAAAAGTGGATAGGGTAGCCATACAAATGCGTGGTGAAAATACATCAATCAAAAAGTTTTACCTTTATAGGTTACATGAATTCAACGCCATCATTCTCTTCCTCTAATTATGTATCGTAATACAACATCAAACTAAGATAGATCTAGGCTAATTATCATTTTGATGGATGTTCTAGATATATGTCCTCAATTATTCTGGTTACTAATGTCACAAACATATACTATGGTTATATGTGTTCAGAGTTTTGTTGGATATGCCTCTACCACTTGAGCTCAAATCCTTCGAATTTGTTATTATTTTTTATTACCTTAATGACATATCCATCATTTTAATTTAATTATCAATAATTATTAGGTGGATTGTATGGATTTAACTTTCATGGAATATTTTAACATATTCTTATTATTATTTACATGTCAATGGTTGATATTTGCCTCAAAAGTAATTATGTATTTTCTACCCTTTTAATTAAGTATTTATGCATGTTCTATAAGCATGTGGTCTTTATAAGTAGTGGTATTTTCTCATGGTATTGTAACAATTCATATTTAGATAGGCATGTGGTCTTCATATGTAGTGGTATTTGCCCATGGTATTGTAACAAGTCATATTTAGATAAGAATATTGTAAAGTGGGTGAATTTGCATTATTAAGAATTTTGTCACATGTTTTTTCAAATGTATATATATTTAACTTATTTATTAATTATTTTTATAATTGATAATAATAGTAATTTAAGTTAAAGTTATTATGATGTTTTTTTAATTTAGCAATGTGACATGTATCAATCTTCATGCTTATCATGGATTGATGCCTATTGGAGCTTATCAATCATTTAATTTAATGGTTAAGCTAGTTAATATTATTTGATTTAATGTTTTACATTATAGATCACTACAACATCTCCCCCATATTTGTGATACTCTCTAATTTATATGATGATTATGTTGATGGGGTGATTAACATATATTGAAATCAACTTCTGATTAATATAATTATATAATTTTCATAACTAAATAATGATTATCATTCATTGAGAGAAAATCTGGTTTAAATTTATAGGTTAGATAATTATTTAGGATTATTTAGCAATTTATTTTAAAAAACATTAAGAAAACCATTCCAAGATCCTTGAAAATTTATGTCTTTAAAAAGTGAAGAAGGTTTGTAGTGTGACAAATCTTTTTTAAAATGAGATTTAATATAGATGTTTTCATCTTCATTCCAAGATCCTTGTAAATTTGTCTCTTTAAAAGGTGAAGAATTTTTGTAGTTTGACAAATCTTTTTAAAATGAGATTTAATATATATGTTTCTATCTTCAATGTCTTAGTATTGTAAAGATGACAAACTATTTTATCCATGATGCTTTTAGAATTATTTCAAACCAAATTTTATAATAGAACTCATGGGAATTTGTTTATATTTTATAATGCATATTTTCTTTTTTATTCTAGTGAGAATGGAGAGATAATTCCAATCTTCTATGTTATAGTTGATCACCTCCATATCATATCTTAATTTTATGTGCCACTAATTTTTTTCCTTAAATTTTGATGTAAAATATGTTTGATCCATATTCCATGAAATGATCTCTTCCTTTATTCTCCAATGGTTTAGTCAAGACTAGACATCCTTGTGTTATCCTAGATTCTATTAAAGGTGGTTGTGACCAAAGGTTGAAGAAATTTTAGAAAACCTCTTTTTTTCATAATGTTTAACTTGTTCTTATGCATTAGTAATCCCATCATAGTCATGCTATTATTGGATGAAAGACTCACTCATAACGAATATTTATTTTAATCTTGAGATTATAAGTTATAAATTTATTTTATATCTGTTATATCTTTTTCCAAGATTCTCTGAAGATATTTCATCCCCAAACTTCACATCTATATAAAAAATATAAGTTACATGAGTCTTAAAGAGGATATTTTTTAATCCCATTTCTAAATATTTCCTAATTTACAATTATTTTCTTGTTTCTAATAGAAACAAAAAATATGAAAGACAAAGTAAGGAAAGTGAGATGCAACTCTCAAATGAGGCACTACTCATGCTAGAGAGGTTTCCCACACATTTTTTCTCACATTCAACATGGTGACATTTGAAAACATAATTGAATTAGAAGGCAGTTTGGTAGTTTGAACAAATTCTTGAATAATAGGATATGAAATTTAAATAAGAGAATCAATCTCAATGAAAACATAACAAAACCTAAATAATGTTTTTCCAATTTTTTCTCTATTATTATGTCAACATGTCCCCTTAGTAGAGAAATAGATTAATTATTTAGCTTGGATCACATTCATCTGAAGTCTTGTTTTTCCTTTATTTTAGTGTTACATGATGGGACACTGTAAACCTTGTGATATGGATTATCCTAATATGGAAGTGCATGCTTACTCAGTACACTTTTCCAAGCACTGCTTCTAGTGTCAAGCATATGAGTACACAATTCATTCCACACAAACAAGGTTTTATCTACTTCAATATGCTCCTTGTGAGTCACCCCATAAGTGTCCATTGTCTTGGTTCTTGAGTATGTATAATATGATTTCTTTTCTCATCCATAGGTTACGTTACTTATTTGAGATGAGTAAATTTGAGATAATGATTGCCCTGGATAAGAATTCTCAGCTCCACTAAACAAACTCTAATTTCGTGTCCATCTCTACTACACTTTTAATCATGTGTTTCCTTGGTCATCATGTAGATATTCAAAGATAGGTTATTGACCGAATTTTTTATGCCCTTCCTTGTGATTAAATGACGTCTCTTCAATTACAAGATCCGTTCAAGCGAACTATAGTTCCTGATACTCATGGCCATTAATGTAACCGTTTTTCTTTTCAAAGAATTCTTCTAACACAAAAATATTATTTTACCCAAAAACACTTCAAATGGAATCAAGAAAATTGGATCATCTAAAGGGTCAATGTCAAATATACTTGAGAAAATATTTTTTGTGCTCATGGAACCAAATGGGTTTGAAAGGAAGACATATCCCAATATCTTATTCAAGACAACCTTTTACCAGACTATCAAAATGAATTCAATACCCATTGAATTTAACACCACTTGAATGATTCCAAATAAAGCATGGAAATTTATTTCCAAACTAAAATTTCCAAGAAATTTAATTATGGTGGGGATTAGTCCAAAGTGAATTTAATAATCCACCTTTTCAAGTCAAACTTTCAAATCTTTAACAACAACCAATACTAACATGAACACTGACATCAATTAAATTATTTTATGCAAATTACCATCACTATTCAACTTTTTGAGTGCAAAGCTCCAATGGTCTACAACCAATCTTTTAGTTTCCATTAATAAAATAGTTAACACACAAAGGAATCATACTTTTAATTATGAAACACATTGAGGAAATAGTTATATTTAACATAGCAAGAGTAATTTTCTTGGCTGAATATTATGATAACAATTTGCACACTCCAATAGAAAATAAAAGAACAACCCAATCTTTATATTTTTTGAAATTATATAGCATGTGCAGTGGAATACAATTTTATGACCTAATAATTACCTCCTAATGATTTTCAAATGATCTTCCTCATGCCACTAATATCGTTGAACAATTATATACCAAAAATATCAATAGAAAATGTAGTGGAAATGATAAAGTTCATTGAAATAAAACCACGCACAATAGAAATAATTTTCTACCTTGGGAGAAAACCAAACAATCTTTTCTTTAGGAAAAATTGTCTTTCAATATAAAGTTTTACAAATTAGAAATTTGTCTAGAAATATATGCTCATAATACAAGTCAAATACCAATCAAACTTGGTAGAACTATTCTATAGTCAATGATGGTCAAACCAATAAAAAATTAGAAGTCAAGGCATTCAATGATGGTCAAAGTTGTCCATGCATTCAACAATTTACTCAAATCCTCACATGTGTGGTTGTGGTAAAATTTAAACTATTCTCAACTATCTTCCCATGTGGTTTAGGGTTTAGGGTTTGTTGAAAGATAATTTGCGGCAACATATTTCTCTTTGGCCAAATTTCTCTTCCACTAGAAAAGATTCAATCGACTTGATATGTTGATGATTTTCCTCTCACATGCTTGTCTATTTATATAGAACTCTAATGTTGAGTGGAGACTCATCAAGGTGGACCTCAGCACAAGAAATGCCTTCACTAATGGAGCCTACATCGTAAATCAAAATTAGACTCCAACCAATAAATAATTCAAACCTTCTCTATAAAAAATAGATCATCCCATCATAGAGTACAATGTGAGCATCATGGGCTAATTTCACCTAGCCAAATCAGTATGGTACCATGGGAGAAATTTTACTTCCCCTGGGCCATTCAACTCTATCCAAATCAACATGGAACCATGGGCGATTGTATCAATCTCCCTTAGTCAAATTAACATGACACTATGGGAGAATGTCTTCCCGATGCTATAAAACCATCAACACTCCCTCTCAATGAGGGAGACATTTTGCAGCATGCCAAGCTTACCTTAGAAGTATAAACCCCTCCCCCGTACACATAGGCTTGGTCAGAATTCCAACAATTTCTTCATTTGTGGATATGTATTGGAGCTTCATTGCTCCCTGCTATGCCATATCTCAAATGAAGTGATATTTTATCTCATTGTTCTTCGACCTATCATGAAATATTGGATTCTTCAAAATATTTACACAAATTTGATTATCAAAATATATTAAGGCCTTATCTACCACCTGATCAAATATCCCTATAAGAAAATTGGCAAGTCGCACTAATTCCTGACTTGTGGCACTCACTATGATATACTCTTCTTTTACTTTATTGAGTGCAAAAGAAGTTTGATTCCTGCTAAACAAGGATATCATAATTGATCCCAAGTTTAAGTGGCATCTCAAGGTGATATTTATATTGATTTATTTCAAAACCAATTTACAATTAACATACCTCTATAGCCTCACCTCACCATATGAGACATATCTCAAACCATATCCAATTGTATCATGTAGGTACATCAACTTGTGCTTCACTGCAACCCAATATGCATGCTTAGACTCAACCATATACTCGCTCAGAGTGTTCACAACAAATAAAACATTTGGCTTGGTGTTAACCAAGCACATCATGAATACAATAAACTACCTATACATAGTGGGATCCACCCAATCTAAATTTAAAGCAGAATCCCTTTGATTATTTAGAGTGGTAAGCATAGGTGTAGCCATCAACTTGAAACCCATCATACCAAATTTTCTCAAGATATGAGATATGTTATTCCCTTGTCCAAAGAAGTTCTCCCCAAGTCCCTACCACACCTCCAATCCCAAGGAATAATGCATCGAGCCACGATCTTTCATCTCAAACTATGAAGCTAAGTCCCTCTTACACCAAAAAATGAACCTCTTTTCCCTTGTGAGGAATATATCATCAACATACAACACAAAGATCAAAGGATAACCATCAAAAACCATCAGGTAAAGGTTAGGGTCTACATTACTCTTGGCCAAGCCAAGACTCCACAAGCTTCCATTAATTTAGGAATACCATTCCTTGGGTGTGTACATGAGTCTATAATCCTTCTTCAATTTGAAAACACGGAACTCCTTCTCATATATCACAAATCCCTAAGGTTTCTCTATGTACACCTCCTTCTCAATCGTACCATTGAGGAGAATAATCATTCCATCCATTTTTTACAACCTCTAACCCATAATTGAAACAAGAGAAGAAATAATCCTAATTTAAGTGCACGTGATGACTGGAGAAATTTTCACCTCATATTCCTATCCCTGTTTCCAAGAGAACCATCTCATCACAAACCTAATTTTTTACTTCTTGATGTTGCTATATGCTACTTGCTTGATCTTATAAATCCACTTGCAATTCACTATTGACTTCCCCTCTAGTATCAGAACTATTTCCCATACATCCTTCCTCATAATGGACTAATATTCCTCCATCGTGGCATCCTTCCAAAGTTGTCAGCTTTTTGTGTACTCCTCATAACTGAAAGTCTCAAAATCAATGATGTGGCTCATCAATGCCATATAAATCGAGAAACATTTTGGTTGTTTTCTCTCCCTGAAAGTACAATTGGGATCTACTTACCTCTCTACATCTTGCAATGTGTTATAAGGCCAAGTCAACCTCTTCCTAGTCTCTATAACATTTCTAACAATTCACTAGCTTTGTTGGCTCTACTGACTCCTCTTGATAGTGTGAAGCATGAACTATAACAAACCTTGGTTAAATTTTCATGTAATAAATGTAATAAAGGAGAAATAAGGCCAAGGTCATGGGACATGTATTCTCAGTTGAATGTTAGGAAAAAGCACTATAGTGGGCACCACTTTTGGTATATTTATGGCTATGGAAATTGGCAAAGGCATTGGAAAAGGAAAATAGATAATAATTGGCATTTATTTATGAAAATAAAGGAAAATAAGAGAAAATGAAGGTAAAGAGACACAAATTTTCATGCAAGGGAAATTAGAGGAAAGATGAAAGAAAATGAATAAAAAGAAGACATCAATAATAAAAAGGTAGCAAAGAAATAGTTCACAATCTTTTTGGTTAGCTTTGACTTGGATCAATTTTGAGAGAGAGAGATAGAGGGTGATCCAAAAGGAGAAAGCAAGGAAGCAAGCAAAGACAAACAAATGAAAGCAAGGTAAGGAAAAGGACAAGAAAAGGAAAGTGAAGAAAAACAAGGAGAAGGTTCGATGGACAACTTCAAAAAGAGGGTTTTGCAGGTAATAGATTCCATGTATGATTCCTAACTAAGGTGTCAACGTATAGTACATGAATTTGTTTATTTGTTTCATTTTCTATAATTGGCATGGGGTTTTCGTAGTTTGACAATTGTTTCAAGATTTCCTTGTCATTTTCTAGGTATCCGTGGTGTGATGGGATTCATTCTTAGTTGAGATCTGGATTTCCAGAAGGTTTTGGAACCAAGTGAGGTGGTCTCAAGAAGATTGCCAAGTGTTAGGATAGGAGATTGTTTTTAGGAATTCTTTGATAGGTGGGCCGAGACAGTGAAATTTCTCAATGTATGGTATAGAAAATTAGAGGCGTACACACTTGGTTTGGTTTTGTGACCTTGGTACTAGTTTAGGTGAGATCACAGTAGCTTAAGGGTGGAGGTGATTTAACCTATGGATTCCCTAGTTGTTGTGTCTTGGTTTATAGCATGAGATCCCACATTCATGCTTGGAATATGGCATGAGGGTGATTGGATAATATAAATATTTCGTTCATCTCAATCTATGGTCGAGTGGTATGTGGAATTCCTTGGGTTGGTTGGATTTTATATAAGTTAATAAGAGTTATTTTCCTATTGTGATCTACGAGCACTTGTACTTATTATTGTGTTGATTTAATGGATTATTTTTCATGGTTAATATTCTGGTTATGTGCTAGTTATAAGGGTGGATCTATGATGTGCTATATTTGTGTTTCTTGTTCATGATTCGATAAGTATTTGAAAGGTTGATCAATGCAGGGGATAACAAGTGTTTTTGCAACTACTCGTGAGGGAATTAAATATTCTTGGTGACTCTGAGATGGAGTTCAGAGATTTATAATCAAATATCAATTCATGACCTATAGCTTACATGTCTATCATATGTTTAATGAAATGTATTTCATGTTCTAAGCAATATAGGTGAATTTCTTTCTTCAAGTGTAAATGTGAATTTTGACCAGTGCTCTAGAGGCTAACCTAAAAATGTAGCTCAAATTTCAAAACCACATGCAAAGAACTAGAGGATTTGGGTCATGATCACATGGAAGCGGGCTTGTGCATGTGGTTTGGGCCTCATAAGCACACTCTTCCATTTTTGTGGGTGTGGTTGGGGTTAGACTTGTGAAAAGGCAGTTCTAGCTTAGAATTTGGTCATCAAAGGTTGTGGACTAACATCTGGGTGTCTAGTGCTCCTGAGGGGTATCGTAAGTTTTTGAATTATAAGCCCCACTTCCATAATTGGAACTTGGAGGTCGAGTCATGTCATAGTGGCACCGAGTCTCTCATTTACCTGGTAGCTTGTAAAAGTGGATAAATATTGGGTGGGGTGTTACAGAGTGGTATCATAGTGGATTTTGTTCTCTTTGGGTGATATTTGATACCACATATTGGTATCACAGCATTCAAGATCAAACACTTAGATTGGATGGACTAGCTATGATTGTTATGCATGCATTGCAGTGGCTATAGTTCTTATGTATATAGTTGATGTTATAATTGAGTTATCATGCATGATGTCAATAGGTTGATAAGTTGGTGTCATTATATCTATGCGTGTATATCGTACTAATTTCGACTAATTTGTGTAGACAAAATAGCCTCCCTTGAACTTCACTAAGGTATGATTTCGATTATGTATATTTTATTTATCTAATAGTGTATGTTTTTAGGAAGAAGAATATCATAGATTATGAGCATAATTGCGGATTACATATCATGTGACTCTCCTTATATATCAACTAAGAAGTAATGAGATAAGTAGTCTCCTGATATAATATATAAACTAAAATTTTTGAAGCAAGAAATCAAAAGTTGTAAGGAAAATAATGACAGGATAATTGAGTCATAGGAAAGGATTTCTAGGGCTGAGGAAAAGAAAGTTGAGGTTAATGTAGTGATCCTTTAGAGCTTATTATATTTATAGATACAAGTACAACCACTAATCAATCATGGATAAGAGGAAAGGATTAATGGGGCATATGGTAGAGAGTCTCGATAACGATATAGGTTGGAAAAGGTTGACATAATTAGAAGTGGAATATGGTTGGATACACCTGGCATGGGAGGTAGTTATTATGGGTTCCATTCTAGATCTAGTCTATAGATACATCATTTTCATCACCTCCATGACCATTATAGGAGGAGTGAGAGGGGATACTTTCTAGATGATTTCAGTAAATCCTAGCCTCCTACATTTTATGGATATATGAGGAGACCATAAGATGCAGAAGCACAGCTACTTGGGATGAAGAACTTCTTAAAATTGCATGATTATGCAAAGAATATGAAAGCCAAGATAACTATTTTCATTCTCAAGGGGAAATAAATTTTTTGGTGGGAAGATTTGACGTGTCTCAAAGGCATCAAAGTAGAAGAATTGGGTTGGCATGAGTTTAAAATACTCTTAGGAAAGAAGTAATTTTTGAGAGATACTATGATGAAAGGGAAAAGGAATTATATCGGTTCAAGATGTGATCTACGATAGATGAAGAGCATACAACCAAGTTTGTAAAATTGTTGAGATATGCTCCTTACCTTACGGATAAGAAGACAAAGGTTCAAAGTTTCATCAATAGTGTTGGTGAAAAATTCTAAGAGATAAAGACCTTGGGCTCAATCGCAGGGGCCAACAAAAAGGTACCTTGTAGTCTAGTGCAAGACTGACATTTTCAACTTACTATGAAGAAGTAAGGTGTCTCACACAAGGTATGCCAAGACTTGAGTAGGATAAGGACTAGAACCAAACATCGAGGGGTGTTATGCAACAATTATCATCCACATCTATTCAGGGAATCACATTATTAGGCATGCAATAGGCAGAAAGTATGACTTGCAACACGTCCAAAGAGATAGGTAATGCTCTCATTCATGGATAATAGAATTTTAAAAATACCATATAAAACAACACATTCATAAGCATAGAAAATTCCCAGAACTTCTTTCCACTAAACATAAATGATCATTACATCTTGAAACTTTGGCCCTTCAGGTAGGGCTAGAAGAATCATTATACAATTTGGCTCAAAAAGAGAATAACTAAGAACAAAATCAATTTTAATAAACCCAATGACAAAATCTCAGAATATGATCTTTGCCCCCTCTATATTGTCTTCTCCTCTGATTCTTATAAACTTCACTCACCTGAAGTTCCAATCATTCCCTCAGATACTACAAAATTTACTCTTTGGTGTCTTTAATATTTTTTCTGCAACTGCTCCATCTCTCCTCAACATCCTTTGTGAACAATGCTACACTTGCATTTTCCCATACCTTCCACTTGCCAACTTCTATGTCTCACAAATATTGGCAGATTTGATCCCTTTTCCTTTGTGATTTCTTGTGAAAGTACCCTTCAGTCAAACGTGGTCAAAATGTGTCAAAATTATATCCCCCAAAATGAAAGATGCAACAAGCCCCAACCAAAATTGACTGACTCATCCCCGAGTCAATCCTTGGATGATGTTATTGCTTATTCTTGCAACTGTGGAGCTTTTGCATGTGTTTCTTCTTGTTAAACTTTTCCTTCACATGTTGCAAGTTCTACTTGAAACAAATGATCCAACTGTGGGACAGATTGGATGTCTTAGGTCCTGAATCTAGTGTATTCAATGATTACACACTACTAGGAATTGAAAAAATAAGCAACTTTGTCAAGGAATGACATGGTAATTTCAACTGTTATATGTGAAGGTCGGTTAGTCATGAGGGAATTATATTGGGTCTTCGCTTAAGTGATAAGCAAAAACAACTTCTAAAAATTGTTTTGTAATTGGGGTTTGAGGTCGTAGATCAAAGCCTTCATGGCTCAAGAGTCATCCTCAATCAGTATCATACTTGGTATAAAAATATTATCGCATGCTTTATTTTGCCACTTAGAGGTGGTTTGGAATGCAAGAAACATAGTGGTTCCCATAGCAAATAACCCCACCATACTTTCTATGTCGCTAACATGTATTATTTACTCTTAGTCAAACCATAGGGATCTTCTAACACCCTCCTCCCACATTTACCCAAGTTAACTAGTCTACTTGACGTAAACATGTGATGAGAGGAAACTAAGATGAGATTCAAATCCCCATGTACAATTATGGAAATATAATTGACAAAACCAAACCAATTCGACCTTCCACACATGCTAGAGGACCATCAAGAGCCAACCAACCCTTCCAGGTGACCAAACCCTGAGACAAGTTGATATTTGATTGATATGGACGCCCATTTTATCCCATGACAAGACATGTATGTGACTGAGGAATTCCATTCACTCCCACAATAAGGCAAGCCAATGACTGTGGACATTTTCAGCTAGTTCTAACCGAGTGAGCCTGGATTTTGTGCCACTTTTTTAGGGCCAAGACTCAGATCACTACCTATAACTTCATGAAACTCCAAGAAATGATAAATAATAATGGAATAAGGCTACTAATGCAACCAATGGTAGAAGTTCATGATCTGACCCCTACTAGCCAAGACAAACATTTCCTCAAACATGTAACAAATATGTAATCTACATGTCATAACAACATATCAAAGCATAGGTGTCTCATACTTATTCGAATTTCGTAAAGAAGCATTGTTTCTCTATCACAATAGCTGCATTATCATATATTAGGTAATATATTTATTCTACATTCATTTGCAAAGAAAAACATGATGAGAGCCACAAATCAAGTCTATCATAAAACATACTCATAACTAGCATATAACTAAGAGAAATAAAAAGGGTATAATAACCATAAGAATCATAAATAAACCAATATATTTAATCATGAAATACTAAGGAGAAATAACCCTTTTTAATGAATGAATAAACCAACCAAGTTTGGGACTTCCATGAACCATCAGTCTATAGATTGGCTGAACCAAATCCTTGTTTTAGCCAAATACCCTTGTGCCAAATTGCAAGCATGAATGTGGGACTCACAACAAAATGTATCGAAGTTCCCTTAGGGTCTATCGCAATCCCCACTAGATCAGTGGAACTTGTTGTAGCTACAAAAACACCCTCCAAAATTTTTCATTACACTCAATTTCGAATCCTTCCTTGGTTTTTTACATTGTTTTCATAAACATCAAAACTCATTTCATATAGTTTCTTGAAGTATTTTGCTCCCCTTTGCAAGCTAGGTAAACTGTCATATTTTCGCATGATTGAGTAGTCCACAATGTGTAGAATCTTGTTCTAGTGGTTTCAAGAATCTATCTTTGTGTATATGAGTTATTCTAACCATGTAAACATTTTTCATACTCATTCGTAGAGTTTTAAGGACCGTAGCAAAAGTGTAGTCACGGTCATCGTAAAGTGTATCATATGTGTTACACTTATCGTAATTGGTCATAAAGTTGTCACAAGGAGGGAAATGCATTGTTCATGTGTCTTGGGTGATCTATGTTGTTGTGTCATCAATTATTCCAGGTGTGATATCCCAGTCAAATTATTATTACTATTCACATCAGTCTAATCGGTCTTACACTTAGCCATTTATGAGAAGTCTTCTTGACCAAGAAACTTGGCTACACCTGACCTCCCTGAACTGCACACTATGGAGTTTTAGTCCTCTAGCTATGATTTTTCCCTTTGGCACTGCACAATTCATAGATCATGTCTCCGAGGACTGTTGCACTGCACATACTCTGTGTTGAAGCTCTCGCCTTGACCTCCATAATTGTGCAATTCTTCATCCCAACCTAGCCTTCACTATACACTGCATAATAACAAGCCTTTGAATCATTCCTGAAGCCTCTACAATAAATAGTTGTGTAATATCCCAACCTCCCTTTTCTTGCAAAAATTTGTAGTATTCCCTCTTAGTGCCTATCCCCTCATCGTGTCCCACTAGCTCTCAGAATTAAGTAGTTGTTTCCCTCAATCATGGTTGAATTGTACACTGTGCAATCTTAGGGCTCAAGCCTCATCCAATGCTGATTGAAATGCCTAGTTGCACAGTCAATGAGCCCTCTCTCTTGGCCAGTCACCTAATTTTGGCTCAGTTAATGGATCAAAATTTACTATCTTAGACTAGGGCGGTTTTAGACTGATGTAGTCTCATGATGAGTGAATTGTAGATGCAGGTACTCTATAATACCATGGAATGATGATGTAGAAGGAAATGAAGGATGGAAGCATGTTGAAAGACACACTTATAGCTAAACACATAATACAATCAATCAAGAAAAGTGAAGAGACACTAGTTTCTGACCACCTTTCAACACTTGAGATTATTGAAGATTCCTTATCACCAAGCCATGTGGAGGTGAAAAGAAATGAAATCTCAAGAAGTAATTTACCACTCAAAAAAATTAGTGGCTTGACATTGGCACATCATCAAGTAGTCAATGTCAATAGTGTCATGTCATGTTATGTCATGAGTGGTCACATGTCAACCTTGTGGCCAATGATGTAACATATGTTTCATAAATATAGTGTAAAGTGAATGTCCGAAGGACATGTGTGCAATGCGAAGATTCATGTAAAGTTGAAAATTCATAGGAAGTCAAACAACCATGAGGGTATATGAAGAGTCAAAAGGAAGGTGAAGCATCACCTCCTCATTGTTATATATACTCCCTCATTATAAGAGAAAATGACTTTTCACCTTGGCTCCTCCTGTAAAGTATTAGAGTGATAAGCAAGTTATTTCAGGGAGAAAGGAATGGCTCCAATGCTCCACAATTAGAGCTAGTGATGGTCATTGTCTACATGTGCCTTGGAAATTTTACTTAATAATAGAAGCCTTCAAGGCCAACATGTTATTCATGGATGGATTATGAATGTTTTTAAAACTATTCTCCAAATGTTTTTACTTCATGTTTTCTTTCACATGTGCTAATATAGTTGAACTATTCTGGTTGTTTTAGTGCTTATCTTACTCCACAAGACATTATAAATTTTTTTCTCATTTTTTTTTCTAACAATCATTGCATCCTCTGTGGACTATTTTGTTGATGTTAGATAGATCTTTCTGGTTCATATGTGTCTCTTCTTGGGTGTACTACTACCTCTCTCTTATAGGCTTGACTTCCTCCCCTAGAATAACTTTGACACATTTACAAATGGACACTGACCAAGAACACCTTCTTACTTTTCAGAGGTACCATTGCATTATGCTCTCTTCTTGACAGTTAGAGCCAAGTAAATCTTTAAGAGCTTGGCAACCCGGCCTTTATATCGGATGGTACTCCTACACAAAACGGTGTGAGGTATAATTGGGAATTCATATCAGCGACGTCTCTTGATTTTTGACGTGTCTAGCACCGTTAATATTTTTGGTGCTATAAGGAGGGAAACCAAACTCTTATGGCTCACAACTGCACCAACCCCAATCTTACTTCCTCACTTGAGCTTCAAAACACATTCACTTGAAAACAATAATCAATTTCTCCTTGCATAAAGAAATGAGTGATATGATACCAACTTGATTTGAATGTGGAATATTAGTTTTCTATGATAAGATCCTCATTAGAATACAAAAATTTGCGAGAGGTTTATACTCCAAAATAGCAAGTAAAAACATGAGTTTTTGTGTGTGTTTTCTTAGGTTAATTTCATGAAATACTTTAAACATGAAATCAAAACACTTAATGGAAGCATGCATCAATCAGTAATACACAAACCATTATTAAAGGAGTTCAACCCTCCTGGCCTACATCTCCTTCGATTAGCTCTAATGGCATGACCCCTTCTCATTTTGCTCAATGTTTGGAAAAGAGGAGTACATAAAGTGATGAGAAATGGAATGGTTAGTTTCTCCTTCAAAGAAAAAAACTCCTAAAAGATTTATGACGTAATATACATGTAAACCTAGAGTCCAACATGTAAACTTTTAGCAAACAAAGGCGCCTTACACCAAGACCCCATACTCCAATCTCAACGAGCATCAACATTACCACAGTCCACTTGAAGTACATAAACAAGTATATTCTCCAAAAAACATAGAGAAAAGAGGAATAAAATCTACAACAATGATGTAATAGTTGCTGCAGAAAGCACATGGACAATAGGAAACCCCTGCAAGGTCATATCCATCTACAAATTACTCAATAAACTAAAGCAACACTCTAGTTGACTATGGCACCCATAGACATCAATGTGAAAAATTCCTATCTAGAAGTGCTCCTTTGATTCTCAAACCTACTCCAATGATTCCAAAATGTCCAAAAATGGCTACCTAGCCTCTTTTTTCACCCAATTTGGTAAAAAACTGGAGAAGTTATGACCTCTCCTAGTTTCTCCACTATACGCTCTACAAATTGCACAAAATCTGAGATCATCTTACAAATTTTCCCCATTTTCCGCTAACGGAGGGGAAAATTCCCTAGATTTCTAGTAGATTTTTAGGACCATTAATTTATTCACCAAGGCCTAAAATCCAAAAGATTGTTCATATGGGGGGGAATGCGCCTAGGGGCAAGCCCCTAACGCTGGCCCCTCCCTCCAACAGTTACATAATATGCTGGTGGTTTAATTTGGGTGTGTTTACATGGGATCTATTGGTAGTGGCTATTATTAGTCTTCATTGGCCTTGACCATTGGTGGTTGTGGTGTTCACATGAGGGGTGGTTAAGCCTACCCGACCCCCCAAACATTGCAAACATAAAATTTATTATGAACCTGCCTCCCTTACATGTTAAGAAACATGGTGCAGGAATGTCGATGAGTTCTATGGTCTGTGCTATGAGAGGTCATGGGGTTGATCATGACCTCCGCCCTGTCTACCATAAGAAAAAAAAAAAACTATTAACACAAGGAGGACATGTGGGATCCTATGGCTTAGCCACGTGTCACCACCTCATTGTCCCAAACAAAAGACACGTGGACCAATAGAAAAATGCTACCGAGCTTGAGAATATTCTGAAGAATATATTGAAGGAATATACCATGGTAATATACCAAGAGTATTCCTTTTCGTTACTGGGCTATATGGATGCCCAATCAGCATCCTTATCAAAACTGGCAAAAAATTTACATGTTTGAGAAAACGATCAACACATGATATCTTGACCATATGATATCAATTTTCCACGAAATGTGTTGCACCAAAATCAAGACAAAGAGATCTATGCAGTTGTTTAGGTTATAAACCATTCTAATAGCTTTGAATTTTTGGCAAATTTTGAGTTCCTGATCACTCTTCCCCACTAAAAACTTTTGGTCCCCAAAATTTCACTTTCAATTTTTCAACATTTGGAGGTATAGTTGCTTCACTTTTCCAAACTCGATCCAATTGATGACTGTAGTGCATTGAACTCTACTTGTTTTGATTGTTTCTCAAGCTGAACTTGAAATATAACCCAACCAAAGAATTCAAGTTCAATGTTCTTCTCGGCATGTCCACGTTGTTATGACCATCTAGAACAACATCCCTCCCAAGAAGAATTCCCATGGTAATCTTCTGCAAAATCCTTATCAAGGATAATATCCCAAAAAGACTTTGAAAAATGAACCAAACAAGTTTCACATAGTGAATACTTGTATAACTGAGTGCTCAACACATTTGTAGTATACTAATTGTGCAACAACTACTCATAGAACATTTTTAAAATTCCTTTTTAAACTACAAATAGAAATGCATTTTACAATGTGGAATAAACTTGACTCCAAAATTTTCGATTCAAATTGACTATCAACAAGACAAACTAGCATAACAATGCCGAAGAAAACATTGTTGCATATAAGTCATTTGTTTATGAACATCAATTTTACAAATTTTCCATCTACGGGGATATGAAACTACTGAAAAACAAAGATTTACAAACTTTAGTTGGAAAAATAGTCACACCATTTCTTACCCAACCAAGTAAATGAACCATCTATTTGAACCTTTTCTCCTTCTGGAGCTACTTTAGGGATGGTCGCATCTTGCACCTCTTTTTCTTTTGTCGCTTCCTCTTCTGGTGCTTGTATCATTTGCTTGCCCTTGATAGGATAAAGTTATTGACACAATTTCCAACAATTTACAATGCAATGCCCACTGATATTGCAGTGAGTGAAAATTTTATTTTGAGCTTCTCTTATCTCACGTGTCCTTAACACTGGATAAGAATTTATCTTTTCAGTTTCAATTCCATTAGACATAAACATATTCTTGATGATTGCTTTCCTTTTATAGAAATTATGTACACAGTGGTTAGGTGGAAGGAAAAAGGTGCATAGAAGCACATTCCTCAACATGTTATTCAAATCAGCATGTTGTTTTTTATTACGAAAAACATTTGAATTAATAGGAAAATTATACCTCTTTTTGTTGTCCTCTAGGTTATGCTTCTTGCATGAGGAAATTGCGTGGAAAGAATAATTTAGCTTCATTTCTTATTCAACTTGTTCATCTCTCTTTGGAGATGATTTTCACTTCAAGTTCTCCTTACACTTGAGGAACCAACCAGGTACCGATTCTAGATTCAAATTCCAACATCTGACCTCCCCATGTCCTCTCTTATCACAAAAGGAACACAATAACCATGTGTTGTCACTAGAAAACCATTCTTCTTTTGCAACATAGGCTAAGGCTGCATATTTAGGCCTCTCGTTTGCCTCAATTAGATTTTTAATGCCTTGATGGCTCACTCAAAGGCCTCCTCCCTTGTAACCCATCTTGGTCAAGAGATTTCAAACTCTCTTTTGGTTCTAGATGTGTCCTCTTGGACCCTTTCTCTTTCTTCTTTCAGCTGCTCCTTAAATTTGGGTGTTGATAGAACCTCATCCTCCAAATCATGTGGAAAAAAAGGTAAGAACTTGTCCATCTACCTTCTCTGAGGGACTTTCTACACTACCATCTTTTATAACGGTTGTAGAAAAACATGAATATTGTGGAAAAGTTGGTCGTTTATCACCATTCTTGTTACTTCTTCCCTTGGAGAACATTCTAGAGCTTTTGCCTTGCAATTTGGTATTCCTCTCTTTATAGAGGACTTTCACCATTTTTTCCCTGTCTAAGAAAGCCTTACTAAAATCTTTCACATCGTCTAACATTCTTGCAGAATCTCCTCCTTGGGAGATGATTTTCTTGAAGCTTCTACTGCAACTTGAGATAGAAGTGGTGTTAGAAATTGTAACAATCCCGCTCTCCTTTCCAAAACCTTCTTGTCACTTGAGCTTCGAAACACATTCACTTGCAAACAACAGTCAATTGCTCCTTGCACAAAGAAAACTAGTGCTCTGATACCAACTTGATTTGAATGTGGAATATTATTTTTATATGCTAAGATCCTCATCAAAATACAAGAATATGCTTTAGATTTGTACCCCAAAATAGCAAGTAAAAACATGAGCCTTTATGTGTGTTTTCATAAGTTAATTTCAAAAAAAACTTTAAACATTAAATCAAAACATTGAATGGAAGCATGCATCAATCAGTAATGGACTAGCCATTATTAAAGGAGTTCACCCCTCCTGGGCTACATCTCCTTGGATCATCTCTATTGGGATGGCCCCTTCTCTTTTTTTTTGCTGAAGCAAGAGTATTACCTTCAATATCATTAAGCCAAAAAAATTTTATATAGTGTACAAAAGTCCACCAACACCATGGACTCCAGTAGAAAAATGCTAACTCCATAAGGCATTACCCTAAACCTAACAAAGATTGCTTCCGAACCCTAGCAAAAACAAACGAAGTTTGCATCACATGGAAAAAAAATCAGGAGAAACCCATGGATTCATCTGAACTCCTGCTCCATTGACATGCATATTTGATCTTAATCATCCCATCACCCCGAGAAATTCACCGGCACAGGAAGAAATTGCTCGACAAAGTAAAATGATGTTTGATGGACCAGCCCCAAAAAACTACATGAACGTTCCTAATCGTGGATCTACCCCACGAAATCCAATGGTTGGGAGGCATATCACACAAACCAAGGAATCTGAACAATAGTGCCCAAGGAGGGCAGTAGTCATTTCCTCCCCCCTCCCATTTGTAGGAAGCCTAACGAAATCGCTCCCAAAATACAAAACCCATTTCCCACCTAAGTGATGAGCGATCACCTAAAGACCACCATAGAAGTGGTTTTCCTTCCTATAAAGGAAGATAATGGAACTTGCGGTTGTCGGAAGAGCCATTCTTCCCGCCCTGCGCAATCTCTCGTTAGTGCCAGCCATGAAACCCTAGTATGATGTGATCCTAACCCTAGTGTTGTAAATCAAATATCTAAACATTTGTTTGGAGTGCATCTAGGCTAGTTTGGCCTCAAGATTAGGTCTAAGTACCACCAAAACTAAAAATAATATTAATTATGTGGTTTTTCTATTTACATCAAATACTACATTATCATGATAAAATGTAACATTTCCATGAATAAAAAAGTCTCATTGCAAATATATTTATTTCGCGCTACTTGAAAATACAAACAAAAGTTTGTAACAAAAGTAAAGTTATGACTTGTAAAGTTTACCAAAAAAGTTACAATGATACAATATTATTGAAATGCATTCAAAAATAGTTCTCATTTAGTAAAAAAAAGGTATGTTATAGCAACATTTTTCAAAATAATCCATAAACACATGTGAGAGATGCTATCCATGATTATGGGTGTGTTGATATGGATGAAAGGGAACAAATAGATGGAAGCATCTATAGAGAATAACGTAAGTCTTGATAAGTATCTTATTTATTAAAATCTATGTGTAGAAATATATGACATATATTGTATATATTCTTTTAATTATATGTGTTATTACCTATAATAACACGTATAGTACATATTTAAATTACATTTGTTGTATAAACTATTTTTTATGATAAAGATGTAAACTTCCTAAATAAAAACCAAAACTTGGATTTTGATATCCTTGAATAGTGTGACATTGATCCCATGACAAAGAGACAAACCAAACAATGACCCACTCAAAATAGAGTGATAGGGGGACTCATGCTCTCCTAGTCCAACCTAGCGATAGAATACAAAAGAAAGAAGAAGAAGAAGAAGAAGAAGAAGAAGAAGAAGAATGAAGGCACAATAATAATCTAACATGATCAACACTTGTCATATCTACTACAATCAAATACACATTACGACATTTATAAGAGATTAGAAAAATTCCTAAACCCTTCTTTCCCAAACTATAACTCTATTAATAGAACAAAATGTTCTAAATTTATGAAAAATAAGCATGAGAAAGGAACCATCAATGGATTAATGAATTGTGAAAATATTGAGTATCAATTAAACTATGGGTTATAGAGAGGGTACAAATTTTCACTAAAATGTTTGATTATTTTATTCTACATGCAAAATTTAATTTATTTGTTTATTATGTTGTCTCTCATATATCTTTAAAGGTTATGTAAATATTGGTTGTATTAAGTTGTAGGGAACTCACACTAATATCAATTCAATAATTTGTTGAGGAAAAATGTACAAGATAAAGTAATGGTGTTTGTTTATGAATTTACTTAATCAAGCACCAATTCCCAAAGGATCAGTTAATTCCTCATTGTGCATACCAATGTTCAATTCATGAACTGGTAATGTTTAATTTTGAGTGAAAAGATTTAATGAGGCTTACCCAAAAGAAAAATAATTGAGGTTGTTTAGTGTTAAAAAACTAGTAATGCTTAATTTTGAGTGAAAGGATTCAACAAGGCTTGTCCAAAAGACAAATAATTGAGATTGTTTGGTATTTGAAATTAATTCCATAGTAGCCATTTATGAGTCGATGTTTGGGTGCACACCAAGACTCATCATCATGAAAAATACCTATAGAGAAGAGTGAAATGTTAGGATATTCCGACACATAGGAATAGTTAAGTTCAACTTGGTCTAGTATAGAGTTAGGTATAGAGTTAGGTAAAGTGTGTTTCTTTACCGTTGCACATTTTGTAACTTACAATCCGACGGTCACGATATGTAGTGATCCGACGGTTCATTCTCTCCTCGGTATTACCGACACTTGATCCGTGGCTTGACACCCATTGGTCCATGAATTCTATTTAAAGCGCATGGAGGGTCATTTGTAGGTTAACCGTGCATGAGAGAAGCTTATGTAAATTTTCATTCTTTTATTAATAAATTGCCTG
>APFE031497968.1:0-12635 GCA_000404065.3 Pinus taeda
CCCTCTCATCGCCCCTAGGTTTTTATTTGATGCACCATTAAACTGAAGGATTTATCCAAATCTCTTTAGCTACCAGATTTAACCAAGATCTTTTACTTATGTGACGTTAGCAGAATTTCATGTGAAAGAGTATGAAAAAACCACATATGAATACCTTAAAGAAGAGAAAACATAATGAAAGTCATCAAATCAAAGAACACACACACATTGATAACGGAGTTCACCTAGTGTGGGTTACTTCTCCGGGCTTGGCGTCAAGAGTGGGGAGGATGCTTCATTAAATACTCCACGATGATGATGAATACATGGTAAATTATTTGTCATTACGAGGATAAATTCCCTCAACTAGAGTGTCATGTCTCTCCACAAGATGCTCTCCTATAGGAACTCTCACTCATATGGGCCCTCCTTCAGGATGACAAGATAATAAATTCTCACATGACGTGGCATACAAGTATCCTTCAACATAATGGTAACAACGATCTCGACAACAAAACATCATCTTATCAAATCAAAAGAAAGACGTGGCATCACTACTTCATATACCTCCATTTTCCAGAATGGTTTGAAAACGCAAAGCTCAGCTGCAGAAACGGACATCATCGTTGAATTTGTGGTACAAAATTGTGTCAAATGACTATAAGTTTGGCCCCTTTCTGACACCATCAAATTCTGGACCCTCAGGAATCTTGAATATTCCTTCCTAAATATGGGCAAAAAATTCGTAGCTCGGATGAAAATTCTGAGCACACCACTACGCTCCTTAGTAAATTCTGAGAAAAACGAGTATAAATTCGACATCATTCTACCTCTGTCAAAATTCAGTCTCCAAGGGAATCTAAGGATTCCTCAAGATTCTATAAAAATGAATGTTCTCAAAAGCTTTTATCTCAAAAAATGTGCATGATTCCTGGTTCCTCCATGTCACTGTGTCAGGGTTTTTCCCTGGTGCACAATATTCCCTTCGACCTGCGTTGGCCCTTGGCAATGAGAAATTTTGGTTTATATAAATGCTTTTAGGTGGACTTTATAAAGTTTCTTTCCTCACATATTAGTTAGCTCGATAGGATCCCAAGAGCTAGCATCATATCTGCTTAACTTTTCCTGTTTTCTTTGAAGGCCTCACATTCTAAAATGAAATGCTTTTATGTTTCCACTTTTCTAGAAGAACAAACAATGCATACTCTTTCCTCCCACACTTCTTTTGGCCTTTTCCAACACCCTGTTTCACAACTAAGTTGATGAGAATTAGTCTTTAACTGAGAAATAATAATTTTGGCTCTGCAAGAGATATTGGCCTCTATGTATGCTTTTGGTTGATGATTATGAATGGGATTAAACACTTTAATATAATATTTTTTCTTTATCCGAGCTCCTTGTCCCAAGTATGCTTGTGGAGCTTATCCATAACAAAAGCTTTTCTCTTTATTGTTTATGGGACAGGTGTTCAAACAAATATCCCATTTACTAAACCATTTGTTATTTTGTTGCATCCAAGTTGTTTTTTTTTGTTGCACAATCTGTCATTAAAAACAATTTTAGGTCATCTACTCTCTTCCATTTGCTCAATTTTTTTAAATACCTTATGACTTCAATATATATGTAACCTTTGTGATCAATAAAAATATGAGAGTAATTTGTATTGTGCGTAATTTTTCTATCTCTTTCTATTTTTCTAATATAAGTATAAGAGAGTTAACCATTATTTTATAAAAATTAATATCCGGGTCGTAAAAAATATTTTGATTGAGCATTTTTATGTATTAAATATTTTATTTATCTTCAGAATTTTGAATTGTAAATATTATTATGAAATGGAAGAGGTATGAATATGTAAAGTGTATTTTTATAATAGATTTAGTTGCAACCATCAAAAGGTTTGATTTGCCTGCAAAAAAATATTTAATGATAGGACTTCTATTTCAAATAATAATGTGATTTACTTCTCTAACATTATTAATGGCTTATCTGATCAAGAATTACACTTTCACTTGCTAGAGGAGATATAAAGTAAACATTATCATTCACTTCAAATTTTTAAATTTGTGAATGAGTTGGTTGTGATAAAACAATAATAATCATAAAATAATGATAATGCATATCAATGGTTGTGATAAAAATAACGATAATACAATGGATACATTTTTTTGTTCGTTATTATGTTTTATTATATAAATAATCGATAAATGATTATCACTATTACATTTCTGTTTAATGATTGTGTTAGTCAAATTAAATCAATAGGTTCATTGCTATAGCTGTGTCACTTTTATAAGAATGAAAAAGAAAATATATGGAATTTTCTTATACTTGTATTACTTTCATAAGAAAATGAAAAATTTATCACATGGAGTTTTATTGAAACAAGGTACGGAAAAAGTGAGAATGATGAGAATGATGAGTGTTAGGGTTTAATGAAAAATTTATCACATGGAGTTTTATTGAAACAAGGTACGGAAAAAGTGAGAATGATGAGAATGATGAGTGTTAGGGTTTAAGAAAAAAACATGTTAAGTATGAATTAACATTTTAGGCAAATTGATCTTTAGGTTTTTGGATTTTAAGTTTTGATAAAAGATCTTTTTTAAGAAAATATTTTTATAATATTTATTTAAGGGATGGGATTCCATGCTTGAATTAAAGGAAAAATATGATCATTTAACTTTAATAAGATCATTTTTAAGGAAGATTAAAATTTGGTTTTTTATTCTCTTTATCAAGTTGGGTTCATAATTTACTTAAGCCTAGTTACAAGACCAGAAATGGAATGAAACAAGGTTTTACTAATCTTCCCAATGGTTTTAAGTAGATATGTTTTAGGGTAATCTTAGCTAGTTGATTGAATAAAGTGATAAGGATTCAATCTATGTAAAAAAAAATGTAGATACTCTTGTAAAAATTTATGGAATGTAAAAAGATTTTTATTTATGTTTATTATTGATTATAAAGACATCTTTCTACACACTAGACTTATTTAGTAATTTAGAAATCTCGGTGTCATCAATATGAGCAACAGTGAGTACTCAATATTGTTTTTTAATTGTATACACTTATCAATTTTATTTAGGGATGGGATGAATCCTTTTTTATTAAATGTTCCCTGAGCTTCTCTCTCAAGAGATAATATTTAAATTCCAAGGATTGTATAATTTTGGATCAATGTTAATGTATTCATGTATATATTTTTTCTTTTTTTAATGGAACAAGTGGAATGAGGTATTATTTGATATTAAGGAGTTTGTTACATTTTTTATATTTTAATAATAGCCTAATCCTTTCTAACTTGTTCCTATATGTATGAAAGATAGAGATGCAAATGACACACTTCCTCTAGAGATTAGAGTTTTGGGGATTCACTATCTATCACCTCACCAAGGATACACTTGGTTCCTCCCCTAGCCACATAATTTCTCAATGGTCTCACATATTCATGTCCAATAATGTATTACGTTTGTTTGTGCATTCAAGGAGAGGAGAGAATGTAGGCATAATTGGCGATCTCATCATATATAACGAGAAGATAATTTTTTGAATTTTGTTCCTACTATTTTGGACAATGTTAAATACATGAGTCTAATAATGATGATTGAGACTTAATTTCCATTGTGATGTAAGCTATTAACATTTGGTAGGGGTCAGTCTCTAATAATTAAGATGACCCATTCCTTGATAGTGTTCTTCTATTCACTAAACCTTGATATTTACGTATTATTTCTAAGGGTAAGTGATATGTTTATGCCTATTTGTGTCATGGATTATTTGTTATGGTGTTTAAGATCTTTGAGTTTTCATACAATGAGAAAAAATCTTTATTTTGAACATTTCCTATGCTTTTGATGTATATCTCAAGCTATATAGCATTTATTGTTTTATTCTTGGATGGATATTGATAATTATGGCCAATAATATAGGAGTTGTCTTTAGCACGACTTTTTGGACTTTTCGGTGCTGGAATCCGGTGGAAAATTTCAAGGAGAAATTTTGATTTGTGTTGTTTAAACTGGTTTTTCGACTATATATATGGATTCATCACCTGAAAAACCCCTAAGGCACTTGCATTGTGAAGGGGTTACCCATCAAACTTGTGATTTCAATAAATTCCTGCTGGATTTTAAAGAAATTAGATCGGAAAAGCTTCCAAAAAGTATCACTAAAGACAACTCAAATAATATACACCCAATAGTAAAGTAATAAATACTATACATGTTGGAACCAATTATAAAACAAAATATATATTCCATAGCAAATTAATAGATATTACACATATTGGAACCAACTTGTATAATATTTAATGTAATTATAAAAAATAATTCTATAGAGGTTGGCTAGAATTAGAACCAATTTGTATAGTATTTATCACTTATCCACACAACGCACGTTATTTCTCAGCCCCAAGGGTTAGCTCAGTTGGTCAAAATCAGTGCCTCGCCGATCAGGAGGTCAAAGGGTCCATTCTACCCGAAGCCCTTGGGGTTAGGCCTTGCTAGTGGATTGCGGGGCTATATTCCCTTCGGGGTCGATCAGCCTAGATTTTTCCATGGACGTAGCAACCACCATTGACCAAAGTGTCTGTGAACCTGTTGTGTTGTACAACAACCACCCATTTCATAAAAATTTTCTTTCTAACTATAATATGAAATGGGTCCCTTTTAAACATAGATGTGTGAATAAATTGGTCTCAACTCATGATTAGAAAATCCTTTATCAAAAGGTCCAACAAAAACGTTATATTATAAACCTTTTGAACTATAATGAAATTGGTCTTATGAATAAATATAAAATTCTTTATTATTGCGATAAAGAGATCGCAAGATCACATATCACAGCAACAAAGAAAACATAATACAAGGACCCATTGACTTACTCCGATCCAAAAAGTGAACAACTATCGGTTATCAGGAAAGGCGAGCAGCAAATATAACGAAAGGCCCTCCCCTATTTCGCCGATGCGATATCGCTATCGGCATTCGGAAGGTGTAGCGTAGTGCATGTTTATGATACCTTTAAATCTCCCGATGCAATAAGGTATATCACCATCGATGATCGGCGATTTCGCAATGACATAAGTAACATGACCCGAGCCCATCCCCGATTGCGATACATTAAGGCGCGAGTTTCAAAATAGATTTAAAAAGGCTTGCATGCACTATTTTGGATTATTATTAAAGCTTTCCCGTTCCCGATAGTGATTTACTCTTGATTATCCGCCAAAAAACTCAAGCCACGCTTGAATGAATCATTCGACATATAAACAATATGATGGGTATTTAAAACTCCTTTACCATGATTGATAGGTTGAGTGGCCAATTAATGAAGCAGTTATGCCAAGATCTTCCCTGAGATTGTATCTACGACTGTATCACTATAATCTTTCATTATTCGCTAATTGATATAATTCTTTCATATTGTCTCACACTACCTATTCTATGTATCACGTTGATTTCATTCCTTGCGCAGAGCTCCGCCGAAACAACAAGTTCAAACCAAATGGGAAAGAAATCCAAGAGATCTGCGGCAGCAGCGGCTCCCGCAGTAACAGTGCAGTCCGCCAATGATCCAGGACCGAGCAAAAAGGGATTGATTTCAGACACTACGTGTCTTGGCCTTGGAAACACGAGTTGGAAAAGCATATATAATTTAATTGAAGCAGAGTAACCTGAGACAGTACCATTACAAGCTACCGCAGATTCAACTAGAAAATCAGAGGCTTCCTTGAAAGATTTAGCTTATTCATATCTGCACCGAATATCAGCACGTGAAAAAATTCTTCCATACACTGATGTAGTGCGATGGGCAGTAGAGGAGATCTCAGTTTTAAACAGAACATTTTGCACAGTTGACGAAAGGGTCTTCGGCTCGTTTCAGCCTGATGAATTAAGGAACATGTATCACTTGCCCGAACCTCAAAAGAAATACAATAAAGCCTTTCTTGAGAAGTTCACAAGTGAGAATGTGACTGAATCGGCCCCAATTTGGGAGTGGAGACAGAACCCCACAAGGCACAAACACGAATCTTAAAGTAAGTAGTCTGTAGATTTGTTATGTTCTCCTTATTGTTATGCAGGGGCAATGATGTGTAGAATTTGGGGATTGCATGATTCTGCAAAATTCGCTATTGAAATGGTTCCTTTAATGGAAGCGGCAGTTAATAGTGAAGTAATGGATTGGGCAAACATATTGTCAGATAAATTAGCCACTGCAATTCTTGAGTTTAGAGCAAAAACTCGCATGACCGATAGGTCTATTCCTCCGTTTTATTATAGTGCTTATATTTTAGATACTCTTTGTTTCAATTCTGAATTTCCTGTACTAGGGTGGAGATGGACTTCACAAGACCCCATGCCAATTCACATTTATCACCAAAAGTTATGGAAGGCACACTATAAGGACCACTTGTACCAAATCTGTAATGGTTTTATGTTACCTATTTACTATGCCATTTTTGATAAGCCTGCCCCAAAGATTTCTTTGGAAGCAGAGGTTGACCTAACCATTGTAGGAAATTGGTTCGGGGAAGACAAGTTCACATACATAAGGATTTTCGGTAGCCTTAGAAGACCTCATGTCCTTTCTCAGTATATACCTGACAAGTTGTTAGCCCGAGAATTGGCCTACCAAATTACAACAGCAGGAACATCCAAGACTATTAGGACTTCTAAAAAGCACGCTTGGCCTAATTTTCCTTTGAGATGTGGTGTTTATACTTTTCACGACTACAAGCATGCGAAGAAGGAGGCAGAGAAAATAAACATGCTCAATCTTGCAACCATTCCTAATAGGCAATTCGATCCAAGGAAAGTTTCCTATACTGTGCTTGAACAAGTCAAACTTACAAGGTTTGATCATGAGAAAGATGACTTTGATGACTTGTTTTCTTCGACAGAATCATTATTCCAAGTAAAAACGCTGGCCAAAATGAGATATAACGATGAAAGGGTAGTAGAATTCAATAGGCTCAGAGAACAGAGGTTGCAAACTCTACCTCTGGACTTATTAGCTACTACCCCGACAACACAATTAAGCGAGCATGAACAGCAAATTATTGACAAACCTCCTGATGTAGGGAAGATTCTCGAAAGAGGAAAATAATCAGAGCAGGAGAAAGAGCAGAAAAACGAACAAGACAAGGGCAGTGAAAATATCAATGTGGATACTCAGATTGATCCTAAACTACTCCAAGAATGGCAACAATATGACTCTATTATAAGCAATCTGGAAGGTCCACAAGGTGTCAGCACACCCAAAGTAACAGATGGATAAGATACAGCGTCAACAACGGTTCCAAATGAAGGAACCAGTGGCCTACCCACTAGCACGGATTTAGAAATGATTCCAAAATATCCCTCCGATCAAATTATTTTGCAGATAGAAGACATACCTCCATTACATGTCTTTTATAGTCCCAAACACAGGGCTATAGTGAAAAGACAGAGGAAAAGGAGAAGACTTAATCAATCTTCCATCTTTCCAGCACAAACAGAGACAGCTAATGTAGTGTGGAAAGAAGAGTTTAAACCTTCTGATGACCTAATAAAACTTTCTCAATATGCTGGAGCTTATTCAGCAGCCACTATGGATAAGGCATCGGAAGTAAGTAATCTACTTAAAGAAAAGGACCAAGCAATTGTTTCATTGCAATCACAGGTGTCCGAAGCATAGCAGAAAATTGAACAGTTTGAACAGAAACTATCAACACAGCAACAAATAAACAATCAATTGAATAAGCAATTGCTTGAGGAGAAACAAAGGATAGACTCAAGTGCAATACCAAAGCAAAAAGAATTATCCGAAGCATTGGCCAGGTTAAAGACAATGAATGAACTAATGATGAAAACGAAAGATGAGCAAATCACTCAGCTGCCACATCAAGTAGTGAAGTTCAAGAGTCTTCTGTAACCAGCAGATTTCAGGTCCGAAGCATTACAAATCAACAAAGCATTGGTTACATAGTTAAGACTGTTATGTCATAACATTTCTCTGGGTGAGCCCCTTTGTGATATAACGGCATCAATAGTTGACAAATCAGTCGATGCTAGGCAGGATTTGGAACAAGCCGATGAGACTCTAACAAACTTTCTTGCTTGGCAAGACACCAATGAAGGGTAGGCTGCAAATCTACCCAAAATTCTAGAGTCACACAAGGAGATCCTTTTCTTAGAATGGCAGTCACAGCTGATGAAAGCAGAGAGAGAAATTTCTAGATGCATATTATCTACAATTAATTTAATTGAGTTAATCAATAACACTCTTTATCTATCTAACATGATTTCACAATGCACCCCAGGTAAATTGTTGTCAGCCAAAACATTGGAGCAAGCATGCAATCAAGAATTGGAGAAGAATGGAAGATTAATTGCCGGCATCCAAAGTTTAACTTGGGATACCTATTGGTTTTTCTTAGTAAAACCATACAATCAAAGGGCCACCCTCAAATGTTTAATCAATGTGATCGGTTGTATCATTCCCGAAATCCATGATGCCACATACTCAGCTCAACTACAATCTCGTCTCACTCATCCTCCATAATTGGAACCGATGCTTGCAATCTACCAACTCAAATCAAAAGGAGATCATATGAAACAATGAGTCATGCTGCCGACTGCAAACAAACCTATTGTTGAAAAGATACTCATGATTTAGTTGTACCAATTAATAGCATTTTATTTTTGTAGTTAGTTATTTTAATTAGTATTTATAGACCCTTTCATGCATTTAGAAAGGGTCCTCAGTTTTTGTATAAAACTCAAATCTGGAAGTTGCACTATTGTGCTTCTGGTATATTTTTTTTATAAAGACTAGGTCAGTATTCTGAATTCTAACCAAGAAAGCTTTGATGGGATGTGCACTATTGCCTTGATGTGAAAATGTTTCTAAGTTGGAAAAAGGAATTTGAATACGATTGATATCGGGAGTGATTCAAATCACATATGGTACTATTATCTATGATCTTGTTTCATTCTTTCATGTGAATCATCATTTGTTTAAATCTTGCTATTATTGGATATATGTATGTGTTTTTAACAACAATCCTTACATTTTTCACTATTGAATGTTTAAGGAGTGTTATTCTTTTAGTCATATATGTATCAGTGATATATAAAAGATAGTGTAATAATGTTTTAATGATTACTTTGTTCAACTACTTGAACAAAGTAATTATCATATGAATAAATGTCTTTGTTTACCAATAGAGTCATCTATATGCCTGTTTGTGGATAAAGATTATCAAACGTTACACTAAAAGCCAAAATTTCCCGGGATAGGATAGTTATTCATATTTTTACTTTTTAGATTAAATCATTCATCCATTACCATTATATCAGAAAACCACCCATTTATCCATCCCCTTTTATTCATCATTGGGAAACTGGTCCCATTAATTCCAGTTGGAGCCACCACACCAAACGGAAAAGGAGTTGCCTTTAAGGTCTGGATCGAGTGGTTTTCCCCGATGCTGTTGCAGTGATTTTCGAGGCATCAACAGAACCACAGCCAAAAAAAAACACACACACACACACATTATTTCTCATAATTACCAATGCAAATTTAAGCATAAAGTATCTAAAAATTTATATCATTGACACTCATTAGTTTGTTATAGGGCACATATTTCTTACTGTTAAAATTGGCAACTAGGGCCAAACTCCATATGGATCACCTTATTTATGGTAGCTAATATTTTTCTTGGATTCCTCTCTCTAAGAGGTGTAGGATTGATCTAAAGATCATCTGATTCTGACATGTATATATGGAGATATGAATTTATTTGTATTATTGACAAATTGTCAAGGTCGACCAACAAGCAAAACAAACACTTTTACCCCCAGCTAAACCTCAACGTTGCATTTAAATAGAGGAGACCTCAAGTCATTTGAGGAGGAAAGCATCTCATGATCTCTCTCTCCACTTGTTTGGGTATGTCTTCTCACAAGGAGGATGTGGTGGAAAGAGAGATCTAGAGGAGCCCTAGCCGAGATCTAGAGGAGACCTAGCTGAGATCTAGAGGAGCCCTAGCCACAAAGAAGGATCCTTAGTTGTAGCTAAAGGAGGGACCCTAATATGTAGCCGAAGGAAGCTCTAATATGCAACCAAAGGAAGCCCTAGCGACAGTAAGGAGAACACTAGACAGTGAGGGCCTTGAAGGGTTATTTCAAGGGTACATTTAGAGGACAGAGCTACTGGTTGGAGGATCGAGGCCCTGTTCTTGGAGGTCAAGTCTAGGAGGTATGTTTGAGGGATTGCTGGAGGGTGGAAATTCCTCCTAAGAGGTCGCCACAAACCTAGTTAAGATCTTGTAGGGTGTCGCAGTTGTTTTAGGGAGACAAGTTTATGCATTGAGCTTTAAACTACCCTAAAAGAGCAACGTGGAGGGCAGCATCCCATTGGAGGATAGACGCAACCAATATGAGAAATTTTGGGCCATTTTGATGGGTTTTTAGGGATTTTGGTTAGTTCCCTAACCAATCCCAGAATTGCAGCATTTCAACAAGTTCAAAACAGCAGTGTTGGCATTCTTGTAGGCTAAAATGTTGTTGCATTAATGGTGGTTGGATACTATTTTGGAGACGTTTACTACAGGGGTTTCTATGTGCTAGGCTGTAGGCCATAGAACCATAGTAAGGGCTGCATAGGGCAGTCTAGGATGTGCCACGGCATCATAGCAAAGGGAGGAGTTACTAAAGGGTATGCTGCAACTCTCTTAGGGGGTTTATGTTAGGTCCCTATAATACTAGTGATTCCCCCATTATTATTGTCATTGTATCCCTTATTGTTATTGTTGTGCCCCTATTGTCCCCATATTGTTATTATTGTTCCCCATAGAATCCCACTATTGTTATTTTTGTGCTTTTATATTATTATTGTTAGGTTGACTTGGTTATATTGTGTCCCCTTAGACTCTTATATATAGAAAGTAGGTTTTATCATTTGAATCATCTAAGAATTGTTCATTTGTGTAATGTAAAGGAGGATCCCCCTCGAAGAGGCTGAATTCTAAGGCGTTGATCTATCTTTTTATATTTTTGTGAGCTAGTTTCCTAACATTTGGTATTAGAGCTTTGGATTCTAGGGTTTCGCTACTCCAAATAGGTCATCGTGGCGTTTTCACTATAACTTTTTTTCTGCGATGTTTCAAAAGCGAAAAAAAAAAAACAAAAACAAAAACAAAAACAAAAAACAAAAAACAAAAAACAAAAAACAAAAAACAAAAAACAAAAAACAAAAAACAAAAAACAAAAAACAAAACAAAAAACAAAAAACAAAACAAAACAAAACAAAACAAAACAAAACAAAAAACAAAACCATTTAAGATGAACCTCGGATCTGAATTTCAAATCTTTTCTCGCTATATTTTCAGAGACATGATCTGAGGAAGTTAGGGTTTTTGCAAGCTCTAGAATTTAAGCTAAAACAAGTCATCGTGGGGATTTCTCTATAATGCTTTCTCTACGAAGTTTCAGAAGCTAAAAAAAAACTCATTTGAGAAGAAATCGGTTTGAACGTTGCCTCTAAATTTCAGATCTTGTCTCGCTATATTTTTGGAGATATAGTCTGAGGAAGTTAGGGTTTTTGCAAACCCCCGAATTACATTCAAAACAGGGCACCGTGGGAAAATCATCATAAATGTCTCTCTAAGCATCAAATTGAAATTTTGTCAAAATGTATAGAAAGAGGATGGACTGTAGTTTCTTGTGTATATTTTTCAGATCCAAAGGTTAAAACAGTGACACGTGGCACTTCATACAAGTTCGCTCTTCTGAAAAGGTATATAATCAGGTCATCTTGGGAGATTGTGCATAAATCTTTCTTAGAGAATCCAATTTCGATCAGACTAGTGGCATTGGAAAGAAGATACAGAGGGCTACGGCAGGTCGCGATTTCAGAACTAGAAGAGTTGAAATTACATAAATACATCATATTCAATATCAGGCTCCTACAAAGTGAAAAAAAAAGTGTGTAGCTTTTTTTTCAATTTTTGCATAAACTTGGTTTGAAAAAATAGTTTGAAGGAATTCAAAGGGCTTAGTGAAGCATTATTATCGGTAATTGATGCCCCAAAGAAAGAAAATGGAAACACCTAGTAAGCAACTTGAAAGCTCTAGCATGACTCATGAAGAAGAAGAAGAAATGCAACATGATATATCAAAATTACAAGACCAAGTACAACAAATGTCACTCGCACAAAAAGTAATAGAAGCTAAGATGGACGATTTAAAGAAATATGTAGAAGCTAAGATGGATGGTTAAAATAAAGGTGTGGAAGATAAGATGGATGGTTTAAAGAAAGATGTAGAAGCTAAGATAAATGCCGTGGAAGATAAGATGGACGTAGAAGCTAAGATAAATGGTGTGGAAGATAAGATGGATGGTTTAAAGAAAGACGTAGAAGCTAAGATGGATGGCGTGGAAGCTAAGATGGACGGAGTGGAAACTAAGATGGATGATTTGAAGATAGGCATGGAAGATTTGAAGACATATTTGATAAAGTTTCTTACAAGAAATGCTTACTAATGGCGAAAGGGTAGTAAAGGAAACTCATGATGAGAACAAAATAAATGTTAATCATGATTTCATAGACTCTAATGTTGGATTGAAGAACCACCATGTTCCAAAGATCGATATGAGGAAGTTTGATG
>APFE031497972.1:0-11120 GCA_000404065.3 Pinus taeda
CATGATCCATATGTCTAAAAATAGACATAGTCTAAAAATAGACTTGCGCCAAAAATAGCCTGCGGGCCCACTTAGTGAAGGCGACTCTTTTCAGTAAGCTCCATCATCTTGTTGCAATCTCAGCAGATCTTAAACTATTTTCAACAACAATAGAATAATTTATTTCGTCACAAAGGTTTTTCATTGAGTTAACAATCTCGTCCACTCTAAGGAAAAAACTTGCAATACTTTCATCATCATGCATTCTAAGAGTCTGATGATGAATTTTAAATGTTTGTAGTTTAGTGCTTTTTACCATAGTGTCACCTTCATAGATTTGGAAAATCTTATCGTATATTGTCTTTGTGGTATCTAGCTGCATGACTTTCACAAACTCTGATTCAGCCAAACTTCCCAAGATAAAATTGACGACCTTGGCATTGATCTCATATTGTTTCTTCCTTGCTTCATCTGTGAGAATGGAGGTTGGATATTGATGTTGGAAATAATACTGAGAGGGGGGTGAATCAGTATTATTAGATCAATAGTTTTTCATTTCCCAAACAAATTTGTATATGTTACTTCTGTGAAGTGAACTAGCGTGTACACACTACTGTGCTTAGTGAAACCAACGTATACCCAGAGAGCTTGTGATTTAGTTAATTTATCAAGTGTTAATCTATAACCGGTGCATCAGTAACTTATTAAATAGTGTAGTAAAAATAGAATAAAACATCACACATAAGAAACACACATGAACACCAAGATTTAAGGTGGAAACCCAATGTGGGTGAAAACCACCTATTGTTGTCATCTCTATCTTCTTTTAATAAGAAAATATGTTTACAATATTGTACTAGTGTAGATTCATACCAATACACAGGCACCCACCTGTAGAAGGCTACAACCTTCTCTCTTTTTCGACCTACTATTGGAAGGGAGCTACAACCCCCTAGCTCTTGTACTAGCCAATGTGTTTACTAGTACATAGGCATTAGCCTACAGAAGGCTACGGCCTTCTCTCTTCGTCCTGGGACCACGTTTCATAAATTTTCAGACTGGATGCTCCTGGTACACAACAATAAACATGAAGACCTCATTTCATCAAATTTTCATACTGGACCCATCATAAACTTTGAAACTCAAACTGCATCAGCCAACAATTAGTTAATATGAAAAAACAAATCACTGTCACCAAAACACTGTGCTGAAAAAAACCTGCATCATCATTCAAAACCAACTACAACCTCAAAAATCATGCATCAGAATGTATACTGTACTTTTCTAAACCCAACCTGTGTATATATGCTACTTCCTTTAATCAAACCTACGTATACCTTCAAAACTACTAAAATGTAAAACTTTTGAATCAATTCTATAGCAACCAACAATATACAGAACATCTACTGTCAATTTACAAAGCCTCACATAGTTAGCAACAGAGTTCACCCTTCTTACTTATGCAATCAATGAATCAGATATCAAACTCCTCATGCATTCATTTTTACATTCAGATCTAAGAAGACATCGTTGACAGACAATAGTAAAACAACAATACTAATTAAATATATCAGTCATCTATGAACAACATACTTTTCTTTTTCATATGCTACTTCACCAAAGTGAACCAATGTACAGATCTAAAAATATTAACTCATAACTTACTACTATTCCGGACTTCAGACAAACCCATATCATGACATTCAAAGAATGAAATAGGTGTACACAATAAGATCTGGATCAACCAATATCAGATCATTCAATGATAAGTCATTTCAGGTCTCATGATCCTTATCCAACATTAAATTGAAGGTGCACAAAATATTTCAGATCAAATCACCAACATAGCCCTTGCAACATAAAATATACTTTAGATAGAAGTATTCCTTAGAAACCCTTTTCACTTGCACACCTTGACCTTATGATCTTCTTCTCCTTGTATAGTTTTAGGCCTTTCTCAATACCTCGGACCAAAACCACTTAGGACCTATGGTATTCTTGGGCGGGATCCAATAATCGTTATGTCGCTCAATATTGTAGGCTAATACCATGGTATTGACCCCTGGTATTGTCTACTCTTGAAATTCCTTGATTTTCCAACATGTACATGCTTTTCCTATTACAAGAGTGTGTTTATACATATACATGCTTTTATTATATGGACCTGTGTGCATACATATACATGCTTTTTATTCAGTGGACCTGCGTGTATACGTTGTTTTGACTAAGTGTACCTGCATATACACCTTAAACTACTTTTAAACATCCTTTATCTTCAACTTCTTCATTCTAATTAGTAGAATTTAGTTCCATCTTCCTTCTCTTTTGTACCAATTCCCTGTTACATCTGAATGGATCTGTTACACTGTGGATTGCCTTTCATCAAAACTGAACTGGCTTGTGAATGGGTTACCATCAAGGAAAACACTTGCATAATAATGCCAACAATATCCCCCTTTGGACTTGATGGCAACCATGCTGGTGTTGATTATTGCAAGCTGTAGAAATTGTTAGAGATAACAAGAAACACCAAAATACTCTCCTCCTTTGACATCAAGGGCAAAGGTTGGACGAACTTATTCTCCCCCTTTGATATACATTATGATGTTTATTCTCCCCCTGAGTACATGTCGAGTCTAGTCAATTTCAAGTATCATTCTTTTCAATTTGGTCAAGTTCTTCATCCATGGCCTTGACCCAACATTCATCTTTGGATACTTCGTTTACATTATGAGGTTCGGTGGATGATAGTAATGGTAGATAACTTGAGGTCCCTGTAAGAGTTCTTTTTGTCTATACAACAACCCCCTTTTCTCCTAGAATTTGAGATTCTTGATGATTCTTCTGAACATACCAGGATGGAGTCTTTTCCCTATCTGTTGTATCTTCTTCTGGTGCTTCATTGATTTATTCTTCTATATCATTTTGATTTGATGTGGGGAAGCATTCCCCAACTTTGTCACCTTCATATTCCTTTGTTGAATTCATTTGTTCCACATTTCTGCATGGTTCATCAATTACAAAAATAATTGTTTTCAACAATTTTCTGAAGCCTTTTATTATAACATTTTTATCCTTTACTTCTAGATGAATAACCAAGAAGAATTCCTTCATCTGCTCTAGGTTCGAACTTACCAATTTTTTCACTAGTCCTTTTGATGAAAAATTTGCTTCCAAACACTCTAAGGTGTTTTACAGTAGGAGGCTTACCATACCAAAGTTCATATGGAGTTTAATAGCTATTTATGCGAACATTGGTAGCAAATGTAGCTTCACCCCAAAAGGTTGCAAGAGTTCCAGATTCATCAAGCATTGCTCAAGCCATTTGTTCAACTATTAAATTCATTCTCTCCACCACACCATTTTGCTAAGGAGTTATTATGATGGATGATTTCCTCCTTATTCCATGTTGTTCACAAAAGTCAAAGAATTCATTTGATATGAATTCCCCCCCTCAATCAGATCTGATGCATTTTATTTTTCAATCTAATTCATTTTCAACTAAAGTTTTGAAGGCTTTAAACTTTTCAAATGCTTCATATTTATGCTTTAGTAGACCTATCCAACACATCCTGGAAAAATAATCAATAAATAAAATAAAGTATCCTTCTCCAAGAGGTGTCTTTTTCCTTTTTGGTCCACATAAATTAGTATGGATGAGTTCAAGAGGCTTACTTGTTGATCCTTCCTTTTCATTGAAGTGAACTTTGGTTTTCTTACCGACTTGACATGGTTTGCATATGGTTTTGGGATGTTGATATCTAGAATATCACGAACTTCCTTGAGCTTGTTTTTGGGCACGAGATCCCCCAAGGGTAGTTTTGGGGCTTAAAGCCCATATTTTGCTCCAGTTTTGTAATCCAATTGTAAAGGCTCCGCATTTTGTGGTTGCGGAGCACGTAGTTATTAAAGATTCATAGGGTTGTTTGCACTTATTTTGATAATGGAATGTCAGTTGTAAAAGATATACCCATGGTCTGTGGACCATGGGATTGTATAAATAGAGCTAAGATCTAAGAATTAGAAATCACTAAGGAATGATGGAGAATTGAGTCATATCTTTGAAGTAGAAGTCTAAGTCTTGAGTCGTAGCATAGTTGGAGGCTTTGTAGATGATTGTGCAGAGGCCTAGAAGTCTATAGCTAAGTGCCCAATCCCTTGCAGCTAAGTGCGCAGGGTGATTCGAGTTTGTAATCATATGGAATTATCAATAAAGAGAAGTATTCTATAATTTCTGCATCTTTATTTCCTGTTTATGCATCTATTATATTGGGTGTGAATTTCACTTCTAATGCTTATATGATGCATTAATATATGTAAATGTGTTGGTTAAGTCAATGCAAGTAAGAAAATATATTTACGTGAAGCTAGCTAAGATTTGTTAATAAGATAAGTAAGATACTTAGCACAGGTTGGGAGATATCATAGTTCACTGCTCTAGCAGTGTGAAAGGACTTCAGCCCTTGATTAGGGGTGTGCGAAATCGATTGTAACATTTTGTGAAGGTAATGAAGGGTAGAGCATAGGGATAAGAAACCTTTACAAAGACAAGTATAGTTGGAATGAACCGACATCACAACCATCTCAAGGGTGTGGAAACTTGGTTCTAGCATCCCCCCATGCTACTTCAAGTGAAACTTCAGTTCGTGCTTTGCGGGCTCATGCTGAAAGGGCCAATAGTGTAGGGATTTGTTTGGGTAACTAACACTAAACCTGGGTTAGGCCGGCATAAGAAAAACAAATTTATAGAAATGAATAAGGGATCACAAAGGTCTCTACGTGAAGTTTTTATTTGAGCATGTGCTCACATGCTTTGGTTGTCCAAAGATCTTGATGAGCAATCTTGGTATGCACTTCCTGAATGAGATGATTAGTGCACAAATGGAGGAATATCAGATGTATCACCAAAAGAGCACAACTTATCACCCATCGGCTAATGGAATAGTGGAGCTGTTCAACAAATTGATTGAAAACATGATGACCAAGGTATGCGTTTCTCAGCGAAGTGACTGGGACCTACGCATAGTTGCAGGGTTATGGGCTTATCGGACAACATGCAAGAAGTTGATGGGACAGACACCTTTTAGGCTTGTTTATGGAGTGGAAGCCATAACGCCTATTGAATACATCGTGCCTAGTCTGCACATAGCAGTGCTCATAGGTATGACGGTTCGCGGAGCCCTGGAAGAGAGGCTCATGCAACTGGATGAGCTTGAAGAAGAACGATTTTTGGTTGGATTTCATCAGCAAGTCCAAAAGTAGCAAGAAAAGGCATGGTGCAAACGTCACATTAAGTTGCACACCTTTAAGGTGAATGACTTAGTGTTGTTGTATGACAGTAAGTTTGTAAATTTCCAGGGAAACTCAGAATGCATTGGTTGGGGTTGTATGTTATTAATGAGATTACCGACAGTGGTGCGGTCCAGTTGGTTATGCTAAATGGAGATCCCTTCCCAAGAAAAGTGAATGGTAGTCATTTGAAGCCATACACAGGTGGCCCGACCATCTGACTATCTGACAGAAGCACAGTCTTAGCACTCCAGGCAACTGAAAGGAGGTGTGGGACTATAAACTACATTGCTCTGGAACTGAACGTTGTCAAGACTGCGCACAGTAGCGAAGTGTCATAGGGTTCGTGACAATGAGAAGACAGTTCCGCTAGCACGCAGGTCTGCCTGAAAGTGACCGTTAAAGTCACTGTTCATGATTTGATGGTTCGTTTAAGGTCAAATGGAGTGGGCAAAAGGAATTTAAGGTGAACTTTATGGGTTAGATTCTTGAAAATTTGCTGCCAATCTAGCATTAATGGACCTAATGTGGGGGGAATGGTCAAATTCAAATTCAAAATGCCCTATAAATTACAAGTGGTTGTCCAAAGAAAAACACTTGGCATTTTGAGATCTGAGTTGTTGCAATATCAAGTGTGTATGGACCTTTCGAACTTTGAGGCTTTGAGAGCAAGTTTCATGTTTGAAACATTGCCGAAGGAGGCATAGGATCTCCTAACTAGAATGATGTCGACACCTAAGGAAGCTACACAGGAAATTGCGGAAGTGGAAGCCCCGGAGAGTGTCAGATCAATAGTTGAGGTTCCTAAATCACCCAGAACGCCGAGACCTAAGAAGGATAAGCAGGCTATGATCCCAGTGCACGTCTCACCAAGAAACCCACAAAGGATCAAACTCACCTTGAAGGAAAAGGGGAAGGCCATTAATCTAGAGGCCAATGAGGAGGAATCTAAAGAAATCCGGGTGGATGAGGAGGACAAAGAAATGGAAGTTGAAACCCAGGGTGCAAACCCTATTACCCGATTACCTGAATATGTTCCTCTGCAAAAGGGAAAAGCTAAAGTGCCAAAGGAAATAGATGAGAGCAAGAACTCTCTGCAAACTCTGCTACTCCCAGATGATATTGTTTTTAAGGGACCGCACTTGGGGAAAGTTCATGTGTTGAAGTTTGAAGATTGGGACCTCACTGACCACGAGAAGTTCCCACATTTTGTGACTGAGAAGCTAACGTGCCAGAGGATTGACGTGATTGTTGGAACAATTCAATTGGAGTCATGGACATGGATCAGAGGTGTAGAGAAAGTTGGTTGCTTAACTTGCTTTGGGTGCCTCATTACCACCGCATCCCAGTGACTATCTTCGTCATCAGGCAACTGCTCTGCCTTATGCATGATGGATGTTTGTGGCTAGAGGAGCCCATCAACATCACAGGCCATCTGATTCACTAGATTACACAGCTGCCTTACTCAGGTGAGGATCCAGCAAACATATCAGAATAAAAAGGTGGCGAGTTGGCCCTCGCGGAAGTGATGAAGAAGACATTCAAGCTGAAGAAGAAGAAGCGAGTATATGCCATCTCCATCATTAGCAACACTGCAGTCAACGTTGTGACACAAATGTAGTAGGGGAGGTGATGTGGAAGTGCCACACAGATGAGGTGCCCGTGCTAGTGATTGCACTAGTGGCCCAATGTGCAGAAGGAGTCTAGCTCAACTGGGCGAACTATCTATGCAGTGAGTTCCTTGCGAACTATCGTGAGGCACATGAGTAGGGAAAAATGTTTCATATGTGTGGCTCCTGTTGTTGATAGTACTGGTGGCATGCAACCTACCCGAAGATAGCCAATTCCCTTTGGTTGTGCCAGACCTTCTAGAGGTAGTGAAGTACACTTCGCTGTGGGTGACCAAGGATGCACAATGAATAAAAGAAAGAAAGGTTTTTTGGGTATTTATGGAGATGAATATCCAGATGGAGATCAATCACAAGCCACAATTGTCACCCAGAGTATACGCTAGTCTATAGAGCTTTAGAAAAATAAAATCGGATTTCCACCATGTTTTTATTAGGGCACGAAAAGACCCTATGAAGACATGGCATAACTACTGTACCTGGCAACTAACGATATCATTTTTGCAGTCCTTGAGTCTTGGCTGCCGGAGTGGTGTGCTCCAACTGGCTCCGTGGTGGAAACAAACAAGTTCATCATGTAGCACAAGAAGGAAGAGACAAAGCTTTGAATGGCACAGCTAGCAGAAAAGCGTAGGAAAGAGGGAGCAAAGGCTAAGGCCCAGGCACCGTGCGACACTGCAAAATTGACTAAACAACAACAAACAAGGGAAGAAGAGTGTGAAGGATAGAAGTCACCTTCACTCAGGACTGAATCAGAGACAAAGACAAAATAATGTGGCGCAGACCCACAGACGATGTCCACCCAACTCAAGTGTCCACGACCGCGAGAGAAGGAAGTACCCCGAAAGAAAACAAAGGCATCAAAGATGTCCTTCGACCCAATCACCCTCACTAAGGGGGATTTGCATGACATGATATAAATGGTGGGGGATGTCACTACAGAGGCCCTCCAACAATTTGAAGAATAGCAGTGGCTTGTATTGGGGGCTCTTCAAACATAACTATAGGATTTGTAGGTTCACACTCCATAGGCTGGAATAGCGTCCACCAGCCTTGTGATCAGCATAGTGCTACCAGATGGAGCACCCACTATGGAGAATGAGGCTGACAAGGCTATGATCAACAGTTTGAAAGGGGTCGGATTAAATATGGTTGCGTTCCCTCGCGAGACACTCTATCTCTTTTAGGATGGAGTCACTGCGGAACTTGGGGCTAGGGAGACTCACTCTCTACAGGTGATGAGAAAGTAGCACATCAACATTGAGCAGTTGGGTCTGCAGCAAAACGAAGCAGTAGAGTAGAATAAGTAGATAATGCAGGTGGAGCAAGCCTGCCAGATGGTCCTGGAGTTGGACATTTAGGCAGAAGAACTAGTGGAGGTGCACGTCCGTAATTTGGGCACAGGGGTGTACGATGCCGGAGCATAGATGGCCATGGTTTAGCTAGAGCTAAACCTGCAGATCACAGAACTGTAGTTGAAGGCTCAACCTTCAACTCTGCCAGAGATTAGGGAATAGCATACCAACGTTGTGATAATAGCAATAGCGGCGGTTAATAGTGCAGTGGCAGACTACATGCAGCTTTTCGTATAGTCATTCGAGGTCCTAACCACCATGCAGGAGGACTCGAATCTAGAGCTTTTGAAGACAAAGGCGAGCGAGCTACAACATAGGTATGATGAGGTAAAAGGGAATGTGTAGATGGTTGTCCTTACACAGAGGCTTGCATAGATGTAGGAGGCAAAGGTGCTCAAAGAATAGGTGGATGTCACTTGGCACAAAGAAGCGGTCCTAAAATCGCACCTATATCCATGGATAGACGAGGCTTACGTGTTCACAACCTCCATTGAAGGAAAGCTTGAGAAAATGTAGGCAGCTCAATAGAATATTCACAGCAGTAGTTCAACAGAAGTCACTGGACAAAGCGTGGCAGAAGTCCAACAGGCAACCACTCAGTGCGTTGCCGAAGTTGCAATGATCCAAACAAAGCTGGGAGGTCTTCACACTAAGATCTCCGCACCTAAAGAGTGACTTGAGGGTGAGTCACGATGTTTGTGTTGGGAGCCTATTAGGCGCGGGATCCCCCAAGGGCAGTTTTGGGGCTTAAAGCCCATACTTTGGTCCAATTTTGTATCCAACTGTAAACACTCCGCATTTTGTGGTCGCAGAGCGCGTAGTTGTTAAAGAGTCGTAAGGTTGTCTACCCTTATTTTGATAATGGAATGTCAATTGTAAAATATCTACCCATGGTTCACGGACCATGGGATTGTATAAATAGAGCTAAGCTCTAAGAAGTAGAAATCACTAATGAATGATGGAGAGTTGAGTCATATCTTTGAAGTAGAAGTCTAAATCTTGAGTCGTAGCGTAGGTAGAGGCTTTGCAGCTGAGTGCGCAGTGGCCTAGAAGTCCACAACTAAGTGTGCAGACCCCTGTAGGTCAGTGTGCATGGCAAGTCAAGTCTGTAATAATCTAGAATTATCAATAAAGAGAAGTATTCTATAATTTCTGCATCTTTATTTCATGTTTATGCATCTGTTATATTTGGTATTAATTTCACTTTTAATGCTTATATGATGTGCGAATATATGTAAATGTGTTGGTTAAGCGCATGCAAGTAAGAACATTTGTTTACGCGAAGCTAGCTAAGATTTGTTAATAAGATAAGTAAGATACTTAGCGCAGTTTGGTAGATATCATAGTCCGCTACCCTAGCAGTGTGAAAGGACTTCAGCCCCTGATTAGGGCTGCTTGAAATAGATTGTAACATTTCACGAAGGTACTGAAGGGTAGAGCAAAGGGATAAGAAACCTGTGCAAAGGCAAGTATATTTGGAATAAATTGACATCATAATCATCCCAAAGGTGTGGAAATTTGGTTCCAGCATCCCCCCATACTACTTTGGGTGAGACTTTAGTGCATGCTCCATGGGTTGATGTTGAAAGGGCCAGTATGTTGCAATTATGTTTCAAGTGTTGTCCTTGATGGCAACTCACTCAGAGGTTGGTAAAGGTGCTCAGAGGTTGGTACAGGTGATGGAAACTTAATCAGTGGACAGATCTCAGTACAGCAGGACAAGAAAGAGATATACGCAGGTTCATCAAGGAGAATCAGCGTGTACACGCAGGTTGGATTCAGTAAAAGCGCATACATGTGAAAAGTACCTTTGGTCCATGGCAATTAGTCCTTGGAAGTTGTGCCTATGGTTTTGGACCATGGTGTCTCGATGGACGTGTTGATCCCTAGTTTCGAGGTTGATGGTATTGTGTTGCTATGGTTTTGGCCCGTGGTATTGTGAAGGGCCTAAGGCTATATAAGGAGAAGATCATTAGGCAAAGTGCGTGTATTGGGTGTCTGACAAAGTGAGAGGATCTGGTATTGTTGGTTATCTGTTCGGGACGTTTGGCAAGGGTCGGATCTGACAGTGAAGGCATAAGAATCTATTTCTAGATCTGCACGCGGGTTGCCCTTGGTGAAAGCGTGTATACACGCGGTTTTGGTATGGTGAAGTAGCGTATGCATAATAAGATTTGATATTTCAGGTTGCCGCTGATTCTGGTGGTTGTTGCAGAGTTCTGGGCTGTGGTTTGGGTTCTGTGTTCTTGATGACAGGGTTTTAGTGATTCTGTATTGGATGGTTTAATAAATTATGATGCAAGTATAAGTTGGTGATTGTATTGCAGTAATGTTTGTTTTGTACTCTTGGATCCAGTCTGAAAATTGATGAAACGTGGTCCCTGAAGATTGTAGGGTCAGCACCTACATACTAGTAAATGGATCAGCTAGTACAAGAGCTGAGGGGGTTGTAGCTCCCTTCCAGAAGTAGTTGGAAAACGAGAGAGGGTTGTAGCCCTCTGCAGGTTGTAGCCTGCATACTGGTAAAGGACTGCACCAGTATATTGTAAAAGAAGCTTCTCATTAAAGAAGAAAGAAACGAATTGCAGCAGGTGGTTTTCACCCACATTGGGTTTCCACCTTATATCATGGTGTTCATGTGTGTGGCTCTTGTGTGATGTCCTGTTCTGTTATACTGTACCTGTTTACTGTTAATATGCTTAATAATGTTCTGATGCATTCACTGAAGATTAAGCTAACTGAATTATAAGATCTCTGGGTATACACTATTTGCTTTAGACACAGTCACGTGTATACGCTGGTTCACTTCATTGAAGTAGCGTATATGAATCTGAGTATGAAATTGAAAAGTTTTATCTGATCTGATAAT
>APFE031497973.1:0-23085 GCA_000404065.3 Pinus taeda
GTCCATGCCGATCTATCTTTTTTCCTTAATGGCAGCGCCAAAAGGGGGATTGAAAGCAATTAGACAGCTTCAACGTAATTTCCTTTGGGGCAAGTCAGGACCTAACAGGAAATGGGCTCTTGTAAAATGGGAGAAAGTCTGCACTCCAAAAATAACAGGGGGCATAGGACTCAGGGATCCGGAACATAGTAATGCAATTATGGGAGCGAAAATCTGGTGGAAATGGTTAACCTACCTAGACACTCCTTGGGCCAGACTATGGCATGCCAAATATGCTAGTAATTTGCCACGGGATGAAATAATAAGAATGACTGAAACAAGTAAGGGTTCAGCAATGTGGAATTCGGCTATAAAGCACAGAGAATTACTTCAAAACCACAGTTTCTGGGAGGTCAAGGAAGGTAGCAGTGCACGATTTTGGACAGATTCATGGCAACAAATGCCAGCCTTAAGCACGCTCACCCAAAACATCCAAGCTCAGGAAATGAATCACATGGCAACGATCAATAACTTCTGGAATGTCCAATCCAACGCAGATCATAGGGAATGGAAACATATCAACCAGATTATACCAAACAGCACGGAAGCCACCCAATCCTTGCTCTCAGCGGAACTAAAAAACAGAAAAATCCTCAAGGAGGCAGGGAAGGACAAATTACGGTGGGGATATGAAGAGAAAGGGATATTCACTGCTAAGGAGGCATACAGACTTCTTTTAAATAACAGATTTAACAAGGATAAGGTTTGGGAGAAAATATGGCAGCCGCCTATCTGGCCAAAAATATTAACATTCCTATGGCTCTTGGCTCATAACAGAATACTGACATGGGACAATCTGAGAAAGAGGAAATTTGCAGGTCCTTCTATATGTTTTAATTGCAAACAAGAAGAGGAAACTGCGGTTCACCTAATGTTAAGTTGTCCTTTAAGTAGACACATTTGGGAAAAGGTCGCCTTCAGAAGCCGCAAAGATGGTAGAGTGCAGGGAGATATACCCAATACGATCCGCACATGGTCCCAATCGCCTTACCAAAGTAAAATCCTTAACACACTTTGGCAAATTGCTCCAGGAATAGTGATGTGGAACATATGGAAGGAAAGGAATCGAAGGATCTTCAGGGATCAAAAAATACCAGTCGAAGAAGTCTGGAAGATCATCCTCAACAACATACAAGAAACTCTATCGATCAAACACTGGGCTGCCGAGGATTATCCCACTAATCAACAGGAACAAAAAATTTGGAGTAACTGGCAAATAAATCTTCAATCCCACCAGCTTTCCCAAGTCAATGCAGTCATACATCAAAGTTCCCCTTCCAAATGGACACCTCCTCCTTTGAACACTTATCTGCTCAACTTCGATGGTGCATCCAAAGGAAACCCTGGTAACACAGGATACGGAGGTGTGATAAGAAATTCTCAAGGCCAGCCCCTTATTACCTATTACGGATCAATAGGCTGGAACACCAACAACGCAGCAGAATTGGAGGGACTCTAGAGAGGTCTCAAGATCGCACATACTCAAAGGATAACCCCTCTCATAGTGGAAGCGGACTCACAGGTAATAATAAACATGATCATAAAAATTCAACAAGGCAGGGAGGTCCAGCAGGTGAGTAACAGTTGGAGGTTAGCAACCAGACTTGAGAAGCTCCAAACTTGGATCCGGAATCATAATGCACTAGATTTCAAACATATAAGGAGAGAAGGGAACAAAGCTGCTGATTTTCTAGCAAATATAGGGGTGAACAGAGGAGAAGAATACTTTGAAGGATCTCTGCAGGAAGCTGCCTCAGATACAGAACTTAAAACCTTTCAGAATATCCTCAACCATGACATTCAAATCAGCAATGAAGACAACCCGGATGCGGGTGTTGGGCAAGCAAGGTAGCACTCTAATCGCTGGCCACGCGAGGTTGCGAAGGGCAGATGGCTTCTCCGTAACCGAGGAAGCATTTATGCTAGCTCTTAAACGCTCGCCGCCAGCCTCAGATCACATTGACTCCTCGTCCTTAATGAATCACCTGCCGGACGATGTAAGCCTGTACGAGCTGAAAGCAATGGCTTGGATATTTATGGGCAAAGCCCAGTCGCTCAGAGCCCAGAAAAACTTACAAGGTTCTGGAGTCGGGCCTGATATTTTTCATTTTGAATGCCTCAGGGTGGCGAAGCCTAATCTAATTGCCCGCAAGCTCACTGCCATGGTGCGCAGCAGAGGTTTACCGCGACGAGGTGGGAGAACTGGGACTCGCCTTGCCTCTGAAGGCGAGGAGGTGAACTCCTTCGTCCCCAGGGCGACAATGACGAATTCGTCCTCGTCCTCGTCCTCTGAGCAGGACTTCCTGATGTTGCCGGACTCCTACTTGCCTATCCGCCTTAGAATCCCTGGAAGGCTCCTGCGCTCAGATATCATTGTGAATGTGTCAATTTATCTCTCGGAGGCAGCACCTGAAGAAAATCCCTCCTCTTCTCAGGCACCTGTAGAATTACAGTCAAGTGAAATACTGTTGGGAGACATGGAGGGAAGGGTCTTCCGTATGCTCCGTCCTCTTTCTGCTATAGCCCCGCCGTCTCAGCATCAACCAGCCCAAGTTCAGGAGAACTTGAACTCTGACTCTCTGGAGCAGGAAGCTCTGCCTCCGACTAATACTACCCAAGCGAGCGAGGAAATCCACAGCACAATTCAGCCGCGCCTTGAGGAACAGTTTCAATGGGACGAGGAGATGGCGAATTGGCTGGATACATCAAGCCCGCAGCATCTGTTGCCTCCGGAGGATCCAAATCGCCCGTTCTGAGTCTCCATGGTTCCTCTTTATCCAGGTTTTAGCCGCGATAAATCATTGTATTTTTTGTCTATCAGATGGGTCGCTACCAGTTCTCTTTCTGTCCTTCATTCGAAGGCTTGTCTATGTAACTACAGTGTCAATGGTAGAGTCTACAGGCTTAAAAGGGTCTGGTTGTTTTTTGTTTTTGTATGGCTATCCAAGAGTCAGGTTTTTACATGTCCTCTGTCCAAAGCATTACATCAGGGGCAATATATGGTAATAGGGTATAGCTGGACAGATAGTCAGTCTCAGATGCTTTTGTTAGAGGGCTGGGCAATGCCCCTCTCGAATGATGTAATTCTTGTAAATACTTTCTCTCCTTAATATAGTTTAGACTTTACGTAGAAAAAAAAAAAACAATGCACCAATAACTCACATTATTACATCTAATATAATAAATCATAAATAATACATGTAATGATGTAACTTAACATAATAATCACGATTAAGCATAGATCATCTATCACCATTGTATCCCATTATATTCAAAAAATACAAAAGAGTGTTTTTTTCCTCTCCCCGAAGAAAAAATTGTAATTTTATTAATGGAAATAAAATTTCATCTATATGTGCGAGTCGCACTCATAGTATGCAAATCTACCAGTGATCAAAAACATATTAGTCAGGCTGTTCGAGAGACAAACCAAAAACCATCGACAAAAATACAAAACCCTTTGCATACCATAATACATATAAGAATCGACATCCTCTACAGCTTCACAAAAACATAAAAAAGGCATAGGTAATGTGACTGCATAATAGCCTGCAAAAAACTAGATAATCCATAGAACATCAATAAAAAACTAAACTAGGGATATCCAACTGTATACCTTCAATGAAATGTCTGTGAAAATATTTTGAGGTGACACCATTCAACTGCTCGTAGATATTCCATACTCCCAAAGTGTGTGTAGAACCAACCTTAGAGAGTGCGTCTACATCATGGTTCTGCTCACTTAGATATGATGACAAGAAATCTGATTAAACCACTGTTTGAGATACAAAACCTCCTCAAGAACAGGACTCAGTGTGTGAATGTGACATTCCTGCAACTCATTAAACCAATTTACAATGATCATCGAATCACTAAAGATTTGCAAGGAGTGAATGCCTTTTTCAATTGCAAAAAGGAGGATTTTAAGACTGAGAAGTTTCGTGTAGTTGTTTGTACCCTTCCCCAAATCGTTTTTGCAGTTAAAAAAATGATTTTCTCGAATATATAGAACTGGCCCTCCTCCACGATTTCCATTTTCAGAGGATGTGCCATCGAAATAAGCCCAAGGAAGAGATTTGTCCACCTCCTATGTAACAATGATCTAGGGGGACTTGGGATCCCTCATTGATAGGAAGGAGTTCAAATTTGCCAACTACTTTGGCTGCCACCCGGTCTGGGATAGAGGATTTGTCTTTGAAAATAGCTCTCTTTCTAGTGATCCATATGCCCCAACATACAAGAGGAGGCATGTTCCTAAGATGTTTTGGCGTATTAGCACTTCGTAGTTTTCCTAGGCTGAAAAGGAAACTGCAGAGGTAACTACAAACCACTTTCAAAGCTGGGATCTAACGCTTCCAGCTTTAGAGAGGGCTCTTTCTGTATGATCTTTAATCTTAGTGTTTAGATTTTTGGCTAGGTATGAAAGGACAAGATAGATTTTTTGAAGTTTTGGTTGTAAAATGGAAGAGAAGTCCATTGGCCATGGAGTCATAAGGTCTTCAGTAATCAATTAAAATAAACAAAGGAGTAGAAAACAAGGCGAGGTAGGCAAACTCTTGGATCTTGTAGAGATGTTGTGGTGTGGATTAGATGAATAAGAATTAGGATCAATTAAATATAGAGCATACCCAGATGAATTCTATACTTGATATCAGAAAGAAAACATTGAGATTGCTTAACAAGCCATAGTAGAGTACTGGAAGTAAATTCGGCTATTAATCTTCTTGTAAACAACTTAAGAAGGAAAACGTTCATGTGAAACTTGAAAGGAAAACAAATTTACAAAGAGGGAAACATCACCATTTGCTTGACACAAGAATCCTGAAACCAAACTGCCTCTGTATTATTGAATTGATTACATCAAAAATATATTTCATTGCTTACAATCACAAAAATCTTTTCTTCTTGCATAATCCAACCCTTACTAAGTCTTTTTACAAAATATTTATATAGTTTGTGTCGAATTTAATTCGGACTTCAAATAAAATTTATTACAAAATAATATCTACTGAAAACTTGTAGATATTTCCAAAATAGAACTAAGTAATAGGAAATCTAGACTATTTATGATTTTCTATTCAAACTTTGAGGTGAATTGTTTCTTACTGTAGCTACTTTTGTGCTTCTTTTGTTTTCATGCTCCCCAAACTGTAGGATTCCTGTTTGCTTTTATTCAATTGGCTCCAACAACTTATCCCATCGCTCTTCACTAGGAATGGAGAAATTCACCCTGCTCCGAAATCTCACATCTAATTCCGTGTATGTCTGGAAAGTTGGTTTGTTTAAAAATAGATGATGGATTTGATGTTGAATGAAGAGACCATGCTGTAGTCCTTCCATGAAAGCTTCTCCACTTATAGTTCCTCTTACTTTAGCAAACTTAGATGCATCTGCAACAATATTACATAGTTGATCTTGATAATTTTATAATGGAATCAATTTGCTATTAGAAGCTCATAAGGTTGGGAGCCCTTTCCCCTGCAATAAAGCAAATTTTCGGTTAAATCTCTGAACTTGCAGTTCCAATTCTTTGCATTTATTTTCCAGTTGCACCATGAGATTCCTCTTTGTTAATACCCTTTTTACTTGCACCATTGTGCCTGCCCTGTCTTGAGTCTATAGCTCTTCAAGCTCTTCCTTAGTTTTAGAATTCAACATTTTAATAATTCTATTTGCTTTTGCTGGCCTGTGCTCTATTTCAATCTTTGTTTGTTCAATTGTGCCTTGACATTCTGCACTAACTCTTCTTGCTCAAATATGACTTGAATGGATGACCATAATTATGTGATGTTTGCATTTATGTTATGCCGGATACTCTTTTTGGCCTCTGCCAACGTCTGAGCTGTTAGAGACTGATTCTCATACTTTTGAATTCGCTGTATCAATTTATAGTTATTTTGCACCTCTGCTAGGTATGCATTATCTGCTTTTATCTTTCTTTCCTCCATCTTTGTGAGTGCTGCTGTTAACTTCTCATTTTCCTTATTTGTTGATGATAATTCTCCTAAAGCTTGGACTAGCTTCTCAGAAGAATATGAAGTTGATCCTTGTGTTGTTTGTTGTACTTCCTGTTGTGTTGATATACCTGTTGCTGATGTCCCTGCTGCTTCCAATTGTTCCTTTTACTTCAACAATGTTTCCATGTCCTTTTCCATCTTTTGGATTTGAACATTCTGTTCAACTATTATTTTGAACAACTTTTCTTTTTCCATTTCCAGATTGGTTACTTCTTTGGCCTGAGGGTGCTCTGTAGTTGAAAGCTTAAGTTGTTTCTTGAGGGCTTCAATATCTGCATTTTTGTTTTTAATTATCTCCTCGACTCCCTTGACATCAATAGGATCATATCCTAGTTTGATTATTAAATCTTCTAAAGTTTTAATTCTAGTGTCTTTGGCCAGAGAAGGCATTCGTTCTATCTTCAACTGTGAATGCATATTATTCAGAGAGGCTTGCAACTTTGAGGCAACCATCGCTGAATTGGTCAGTGTTGAATAAATCATCTCACCTACTTGCTTATGCAAATCGATTTGATCGATTGCATGAACCTTTTTGGTATCAACATAAAATATTAAAGCTTTGTAGTTTTCTACACTTCTGGGGGCTAGAACAGTAGGTTCCAAAAAGGCCATTTGGAACTGCCCCTTTTTTGTGTCAAATGCAGACAACAACCTGTGTTGAGTGGTGGTAGTTTGCTTCCAAAACTCTGAATATGTTGAAACCTTCATGCTTCATTCTTCCTCTTGATCTCACTGTATCTTGCAAAAATATCATGTTGTGCTCAAATTTGAGATGTAGAAGCGATAGGTGACTCAGTTGTCTCCTCAACATATGGGAATGAAGTGGTGGGAATACCTGTCAAAACTATTGTACTTTGCTCCTATGAACCCTTTTCTTCTGAGGATTCTTCTTGAATATTTATTACCTAAGAATCACTCTTAGTATTAGTCTTTGGATCCTTCTTTCTCCTCTTGAAGACACAAAAGTCTGTAGCTTGTGCTTCTGAATCTGTAGGGGACATACTTTCCCTTGGTCTCTTGATTTCTTTGTCTTTTGGAATAGGAGTTTGCAGAGATGATTGACTGACTATTTTCTCTTCAGCCTCCTGTAGTGTGTTCTCTGTCCACTGCTCCTGATTAGCATACTACTTTATCTCTGACCTAGGTGTATGTGCATATGGAGTGTTCTTTTGCTCAACTCTTAACTTTGAAATTATCCCTATTGGATCATAAGACCATGTGAAGCTTAGTTTAAATTTCATCTACTTTAATATTTCCTCCACTTCCTTCGCTGCTGCTCTGGTATTTACAATATAAGGCCCAACATGTACCTTCAATTTAAACCGTGCTTTCTTTTTATTTGATACAAAATGTAATTCATCCATGTTTAACATCTGTCTAGTGTATTCCAAAGCGAAAATCCTTACTGGTACAAAAACTGGTAATCTATAGGGAGGAATCTCACACCCATAGATTCGAATCTCTGTATAGTTCTGGATGAGATACAAATCTCCAACATTTGCCTGTTTTGAAAGATGCAAAACTTTCTTGATCTCTAGTGAAATCCTTAGTATAACATCATTGCTAAGCAGACACAAGGATGTATGTAAAAATTGATCCACAAAATCGCTGAATGAATAATCTTTTGAATTCCTTCTGACTAAAGAAGTCCAGCAAATGAATGGTAATGGACTTCCTTGATCATCCATCTTCTGTAACTGGAACTTGAACATGTCTGCTTGATAGAATAACTTCAAATATAGTAAGACTGATTGGTGTTTGAATGCACCTTCAGCTTTAAACTTGAGAAAGCGCTCATGTATAACATCTGATAAGTACTGATTGTAATTGAAAAGAATTGAAGGCTTTTGACTAACTGAAAATATTGATAAAAACCCTAACACTACCTCATCTACCCATTGGTCTGTATGATAACCTAATAGGCAAGTAACCATGGAAATGACTTGTCTTGACATCTCAGGGAAAATAAAAGCAGAGTATGGGGGATTTGTTCTAGGCAATTTGGAATTTTCAGGCAAAAAACATTCAAAAATATGGGCTCGCTAGGGGAAAGTAAGCTTTTTGTATATCTCCATGAGTGCATCAGTAGAAAATGGATGTAAAGAGGTTTGAGCATTAATCTGGAGGGCTTGACAAATGGCTTCCAGGGTAATTGAGAATAGGATCTCATTGTTCTGAGCAATTACTGCTTTCTAGCTGGGGAGGTATCTGAGATGACACCAGGTAGAGAATTCTGGAAAAATATGAGGTAGAAATTATTCCCAGATATTTAAATCATCATTATGGTCTAAATACCTCTGTTTTGCCCAATTATGAAGCTCATACAGATCAAACTCACATTGAGTTTTTGCTATATTATACTGGGTATCAATTAAAGGAGATCTATCTAAATCAGGGACAAGAGGTACCATAGGATTCTCATTAAGATTTTTCTCTTTCCTTTGTGCGAAGACATTTTTAATTTTAATAGGAAATTCGAAAAACAGTGTTACTGGGTTGCAATTTGATTGGTTGCAGAAGGGGAAAACTTTGCAAAGGGCGTTGGCGAGCTTGGAAATCTTTCAATATGAACCTGTCTGGATAAAATAACAAGCAAAAGGGGATATTACAGGTTGATACAGGATTTTATAACGGGAATTGAGGGCGATCGATGAGATTATTCCCGTTTTGGAGCTTAGCATTTATGAGTTTTTAGACGTTGGCGGTAGAAAATTTAATGGGCAACGACTATATGACTGTTGGCAAGAGATTTGAATGCTAACGGTTACATGACGTGGAGGATGGGTGACGTGGACGGAGTAGTGGATTACAAGTGGCGAGCATGGAGCGAGAGTGAATGGGCGAAAAAGAAAGGGTTGAAAAGTGGTTTTTTGGAGGGGGGGTGGTAGGAGTGGTAGGCAGTAAAGGGAAGGGACCCCTCGAAATAAACGAGGAGCCGCCACGTTACCTCAGGTGGTTTATTGTAAACCATATTTAGGAACCCCCCTAGTTAAGTCCTGAAAGGTCGGGGGGGGGGGTCCGAACATCGTCCCTCGTCGTTGATCCAGGCGGGGACGATCTCAACCCTTGAAAAGTGAAAACGCTTTATGGAAAGTGACACAAAACATCAAATCACCTTTATTCCATACTTTAAAACAAAATTTAATATACTTTAACTATTGGCGACATTTAAATTTGGGGTTTTATTATTTAATTATTTATTTTTCTTTCCCCCCTTTGATCTTTATTTTTTATGTTTTCTATTTTTCTTTTTCTTCTCTTTTCTATTTTTCTATTTTTTAGACTAGACAATCTTAAAATGAAACAATATTCCAATGGGATAAATGGCTAAATAACCATACCTTGAATACTATATTTGTAGGGCCCTAACAGTGGCTCCAATGGGGATGACATCCCCCCTGTGAGGTGTCAAGAACACCGTAGACTAGTAGCCTTCTCCATTGAGCATTTATTAAATCTTCAAACAACTGAGACTAACTTGTTTAAATGAAAAATCATTACATATGCTAACAATTCTTTTGAAACTTAGGGCCTTCACTCCGGGCTTCAATTTCTAATGACAACCATCCACACCTATAATGGTATTTACAATGTTGTGTTTTGTAACCCGCTGAACTAGTGCTTGAACAACTTGCCATTAACAAGCCCTCCTGGCAATGTTTCTCATGTCAAATCTTCTAATATAAATGCGTTGGTTCCATGGAAAACTTCAATCTTGTAAGGGCCTTTTCATAAACTATCAAACTTTCCATGTTTTCCCTTTTCCTCATTACGGGCATCCTATTTTAAAACAAGCTCATTTAGCTGAAAATCATCAGCTTTCACTCTTCTGTCATGAATCCTTTTAATCTTATCTTGAATTATCTGTGCATTGTTGTAGATTTCTTCTCTGGTCTGTTGTAATTGCACCATTTGATTTATCCTTCTTTGCACATCATTTGATTCAACTTCTAATTCCTGCAATATTTTCAACACTGGAATTCCCAGGGAGGTGGGGAAAATTGCACCAACTCCATAAACCAATTGGAAAGGTGAAATTCCAATTGATTTCTTAGTGCTCGCCCTATCAGCCCATAGAGCATTTATCAACTTTTTGTGCCAAGACTTCTTGTTTTCCTGTAACAACTTCTTTATTCTATTGACCAAGCACTTGTTAGAAGATTCGCTAACCCGTTTCCTTGATTCTATAAGAAGAGGAGAAGTTCTTTTGGGTTTTGCCCTTGGAGGGGTTTTGCCTTGGCTTGGAGCCTATATTTGTGTCCATTGTCTTTATGGTTTATGCTCTTGATAATTGTTTGATGAAAATAATCTGACAAAGAATAATAAGAAGATAATATAAGCTCACAAGCTTTTATCAAGGTTAAGGAGAATTATTTAAATAACTTCCCTACTAGATTCTCCAACACTTCTTCTCTTTGCACGTGTTAGCTCGGCTACCTTGCTTCCGATTTGTATGAACCAATCACAAGAGGAGAGAGAGAGAAGATGTGTTGATGTGGTGTCCAAATGAGGTTGCCTTGATGTTTATTTATATGCTTTTTTGGAGATCCAATTATGACTTTAGGCTAACCGGTACTTTTGTGTACTTGTGGGTTTTCCACTAAAAGTAATATTTTTCCTTGACCAAATTAAATTCTTCCAAGGGAAAAGAGGGTCTTCTCTGGATGAGGAAAGCTGTACAAAGGAGGGAATTTGTCTCTGAGCTGCCAAATTAACACTTCTTGTTGTGAAAATCCTCTAGCTACAAATCATGCCTTGTATTTACCAATGCTTCCATCATCTACATGTTTGATCTTATACACCCATTTGGAAGTCACAATTGATTTTTCTTTTGGTCTAGGAATTGTTGCACCCATTTTGTCACAGTTCCAGGGAAGTAGTTGTGCCAATTTTTTCAAAGATCATAATCATTAGCTAGCAGATTGTCATATCATTGTAAACCCATTCTACAAATTTGTAAATGATGATTGAATGATCGTTAATTATGTAAAAACCTAGGTAAGCCTATGATTTTGGCGATGAGTTTCTTCCTAGGAGGTTTTTCGTCTCAATGATTATTTGTGTTTCTAAACATGGATGATCGACAAAGTTTGTCCCTCTAGCCTTAACCCCAAAGCTAGGGTGGAATTTATCGACAAGGTCTTAGGTGAGTCCTAGTGTTTTAGTCGAGTCTATTGTAAAAATGATTTGAGAATATATTAAGCTAATTGGCTAAATTATTTTATTACAGATCACTTGGTCTACTAGATCATGTTGTGTCGCAGAATTGGGTAAAATTTATGAGGGTATATAACGAACGGCTATCCCCCTTTGAGGGAAATATTTTAGTGCATGGTCCCTCATACTTAGTCACCATGGCTAAGATATTTGAGTGTGGAAAAATAATTAATCCCCTCGTGAGTCAATTAATTAATTTTTCTGGTGAAAATAAAATAAAATCCTAAGCCAAAAAATTAATTAATTTAGAGTCAAAATTAAAATGTTAGAGAAATTAATTTCTCCTATTGGAAAAATTTGTGGGTCTAAAAGGAATAAATTTTTGGAGGTCTCCCACCAAGGGAATATTGGAAATTTCAAGAAAATTTGGACTATGGACCTTGGTGGTTCAGTCAAAGTCAAATGTTTGAGGAAATTAGTTCAAAATAATTATTTTTGAACTAATAAAAAAATGTTTTAATGAGAAATTCGAAAATTCCTCAAAAATAAGTATTTTCGACAACATAAATTAAAAGTTGATCAAGTAGTTATCGACGGTTGAGATTATTTTGACGGGGATCAAGCCAACTAACTGTTATTTTTACTTGGAGGGATTTCTCTATAAATAAAAGGCATTGTACTTCAATTGATCCTCTAGATCTTTGGTTAGATGAAATTTTATAAACGCCGGTGTGAAGCCATTGTTCTGCTTGGAGCGTTTGAATTTCATAATAAAAGACTTTGGGGTACAGTTCATGGTGTCTTTGTCTCATTGATTTGTCGTATGTGTTGGGTATGCGCTTTCCTATATTGTGCTTCAATATTATATGAATTGTTATTTCATTTGTAAATGATAGGAACATTCTATTGGTAAGTTTTGCGCTTATCTTAGGTGATCTGGTTCATTGTATGATCTAACGATTTTTCTTAAGAAATATATAGAGTTTGCAGGTTCCTCGGCCCTTGGGCTCCAAGTTTACAGATTGTGGGCACAAACTGACGTTGTTTGGACTTCAGATATTTTATGTGATTTTTTTACTTCACTAAGGCCGTGGTTAATATCTATCTTTCAAAATACATCTAGCCATTGTCAAAATTTACAAAAAATAATCCTTGAAGAAATCTTTCAAGCATTGTATATTTGTATATTTTGTAATTTATTTTTATTTTTTTATTTTTATCTTTGTATATAAATTTTTCTAATTTTTCCTTTGCAGCTGAGGTTTTGGGGTTTTAAATTTTTTGTAAATATATTGGGGTTTTGGATACTTGTATTTTCATTTGTGTAGGTAATATTCAAGAAAATTTGCTGGGTTAGAGCTAGATCTAGGCCCTTGAGGGTAAGATCTAGTCTTAAAATTTTTGCAGGGCCAACATCAACAAATTTTTGGTAAAATATTGAAGATCTGAAGTTAATTCAAATTTTGGCAAGGGTTTGTAAATTTTTAGGGCCTCTAGGCCCAACGTCCTCTTCTACCCTAGCCGTCTAGCCTTCCTAGCCTAGCCGCTGGCCTATTCTGGCCTTTGAAACCCTAGTGTGGCCCCTTCTAGGGCTGTTGTTAGCCTTTTAGGCCCTCTAGGCCTAGCTGCAGGCCCCTAAGGGCCTCGACTTGCCTTCCTAGCCCCTTCCGTGGGTGTTTTTGGCCTTTGTAGGCTTGGTCATAAGGCCTAAGCCCCTTGACCTCCCTTCGTCTTCCCTTTGTCCAGCTCCCTTGGCCTTCTCCTCCTCCGTCCCCCTCTTTCTCCCCTTCGATTGTTTTGTTGTGGCTTCTCCAAGGCCTCTCCCTCTGGCGGCAGCCCTTGTGGGCTCTCCTTACCTCAACACTAGCCCACTAGGGCCTAGCGTTGCCCTTTCTGGCCCTCATTTTCCCTCTTTCCATCTCTGTTTGAGAATTTGAATTTGGGACTGAATATTGGTGTGTTTTGCAGTGGTTTTTGGCATAATTTTTGGTGTTTGCAGGTGTTCCACTCATTGGAAATATTTGAGCAAGTTGGGCAAGTGAACTTCAAAGCCTAAGGCCTAAGGGTTTGATCTCCTAACCCTTCTTATCTCACTGTTTTGTTTCAGCGAGAATTCAAACTCATAACAGTGGTAAAAGACACTTTAAATTGGCCTAAATTCAACTCATAAATTGCTCGACACATTAAGGAATTAATTTGCACAAATTGGGCAATTTTGTTTTGAGTTAAATTGCATAATCATGTTGACTGTCATCCCTGTCATTTCTGCATACGAAGGTCTGATATAACAGTGATAATTACATCATAAGAGGGATAAAGTCTTCAAGATTTCACATTGGCAAACTTGGATTGGCATTTGGAAATTGTTTGACACATTTTGGCACAAGTTAACTCACTGTTCTCATAATTTGTCTACTACTGTCATAGAATTTACTTGCTTTCACTTGCTCAAGCTCTATTGCTCATAATTAAAGGCATTGATTCCAATTTAGTTGCTAAATGATTCGACAATTAGAGGACTAACACTTGTGGTTCATTGTGAGTTTCAAAGTTTTCATAAGTTCACATCTAATAGCCTCACTCTCTAAAGCACATTGCTATCATCTTGGTTTCCTAAGTGAATAAGCCGAAATGCTCATTGGATTGTGCTATCTTGGTTAAACGCTAATTGTATGAAAATATTTAATCTCTTGGGTAATCTTTTGTTTTCATAATTCTTAGAAGAACCTTGGCAAATAGTGCTTTCAATATTGTCATTCTTGTTTCATTTGTTAATCTCTATTTATGAATGATAATTAAAGATCTAAGTTAAATAAATGGCATTAAGTAGTATGGGCATAACTTGGGAAGCCTTTAATCGAGCATTGACAATCTTATTGTCTCATTGGATAATTGTTCTAAGTGGATAAGCGATCTTGTTCTCTTTTGACATCATTGGTTTATGGTTATTGTGAATTTTTGGCATATTGACAATCTTTCTTTTAGAGCATACATCTTGTGATTATTGAACAAATTGTATCGTAGACATTTTTGTCTCTTGTTGGCACTGTTGAATCTAAGCACTTGTCTTGTGGTTGAGATTACCTATTCTAAGCATTGTTAAGTACTTGATATCTTAACTTGAAGAAAATCATAACTAAGTACCTAAAGTAACATTTAAGTAATCTCACCTTAAGAATCGCTCATTCACCTTGCATTTCATTTTAGGACTAGTCTTGCATCTTAATAACCTACCTCCAAGCATAAGCTTGGTTGATAGACAATATGACCACCTTTCTCAATTTAGCTTGAGGGACGTAGCACCTCTCTAGTGGTTAACACGATGACCTTACAGTTGTCAGAGCCACAGTCTCTGCAGCGTTGGAGGCATCAGGGGGTTAGAACACAAGGGGTGGTATCATTAATCAAGCCTTTTTTTGCTTCTCGTTGGCTTCTATCCCACAACGTACTTTAGATACTAGTTCCAAAATAATTAAGAGGAAGGTTACATTTGGAATAGGCATCTAACTTAAAATCAATCAAGATTTTGCATTTCACCTAGCTTGTAGGATTTGCACTACATCTAGGATAGGCAAGCATCCAAGCAACGGTTGTTCATCTGGTTACTTGGCATCTAATTGGCAATAAGCAAGAAGTTGACTCCATAAGACATTGGCTCACATTCAATTCTAATCTGATTTTTAAGTCTTGCTAAACTCAACCAAGTAGCTAGGCCATTCAATCATGTCTCTCAGACTTGTTGGTTTCCAACAAGTCTTTCAACCTTATGTTTCATAGGGACTACCCCCCCATAGCCTGCTGTTGGGAGACAACTAGAATGGAGAGGCCAAGGATCAGAGTGACAACCCCCGACCCGAGTCATTGTCGCACTGTGCGTGTACAATCTGAGCGACAACAGGGACAATTTCCTAAACATCATTCTTCATAATTGATTGATATTCTTTCACCAGTGCATTCTTCCAAACTTGTTGTTCAACAACCTTTTCATAGGTAGAGGGTTCTGATTCAATGAGTTTGGTTATATATGCTGCATAAACAAAATACCTCGAGTCTTTTGCTTTCATTGAATTATCCACTAGGAGCTGAGTGTCCTTCAACTTCTTGCAATGTTGTTCTAATCCAAGCAAGTCTTTTTCTGTTCTCTGGAATGATAACAAGATCCACAGGTTCGCTTGGTCCTTCGGGTTCTTCATAATGATTAGTTGAGGGTTCTTGAGAAATTTTCTTTGTAGTCTCTTCATTAAGAAAGACAAGTTCTTCCTCTTTATTAGAGTCAATGGAGATTTCTTTGGACCTTTTGTATGCAATATTCTCATCAAAAGTGACATCTCTTCTTACTTCAATATGATGTTGTTCTTCGACATAGATTCTGCATGCTTTGGATGAGTTACTATAGCCAACAAAGATTCCTCTCATACTAGCAGGATCCAACTTCTTTCTCTTGTCTTTGGGAATGTGAATGTAAACTAGACATCCAAAGATTTTGATATGATCAACATTAGGTTTCTTTGCAGTAAAGGCTTCTTCCGGTCATAGAGCATTCTCCCCATAGGAATTTGGGAAGATCTTGATCATGTAACATAGCTCTTACACTTTCTTTGATCGATCGATTCTTCCTTTTAGCGACACCATTCTGCTGGGGATTACAAATTTACAAGGAACTATTAGCTCCCTATTAATCATAACTTCTTTGCAAAAGGCCATAAGTTCTTTAGACGTATATTCACCTCCATTTTCAGATCTCAAGGTCTTTATCTTCCTTTCTATCATATTTTGAACTTCGGATTTGAACTCTTGGAATTTGTCGAATACTTCATCTTTAGACTTCAAGAAATATATCCGATCTCGTTGGAATAGCCATCAATAAATGTCACATAGTATTGATTACCACCAAGAGATTTTTCAGACACAGGGCCACAAACATCAGAGTGGATTAGATCCAAAATTTCCTTGGATCTTGAGTCACTACTAGGAAATGACTTTTTCACACTTTTGCTAAGAGCACACCCTTTACAAAATCCTTCATGCTCATCTTTTAATTGGGGCATACCTGTAACCATTTGACTTAAGGATGGCAATATCTTATAATGGAGATGGCCATATCTTTCTACGCCACAACTCACATGGCTTGATGTCAATGTGTACTAAAGCTTGAGGAGGAGGAGTTAGAAGTCTATACAACCTCCCTTCGTGAATCCTAATAGTTTTAGCTTTATCTATACTGGATCCCTTAGCCCAAACAATCACTTTTCCATCAACAAATGCTATCCTATCTCCTTTATCTTCTAAACAAGAAATAGAAAGTAAGCTTTTTTCCAAACCTGGAACATAGAGGATGTTGTTGAGATGAATTTTCACACCAAATTCTAGCTTGATGGAGGTAGATCCAATGCCCTTGGCCGGATAACTATTTTTGTCTCCAAGTTCAACCTTGTGAGAAGAACTTCCTTTTGATAGAGTATTAAGATGTCCACGTTCACCTGTCATATGCCTTGAAGCTACACAATCGATTACCCATGTGTGGTCATCTTCAATTGAACCTGTGAGAGCAAAGTAGAGACTTCCATCCTTGATCTCCTTAGATAGTTTGGAAATGAATCTGGTGATGTATCCTTTGATGGATTCAAGGAGAATCCTTAGAGCCTTGAGACCTTCCTTCATATACTTGGCCATTGAAAGAGAGAGAGAGAGAGCTGTTACAAGGATGTCCTTAATCAAGAGTGTCAACAAGATGTGATTTTCAAGCTTTCTTCCTTCACCTTTCCTCTGATACCATGTTGGAGAATCAAGTGCAATGTAGATTAAGGCTTGATTTTCTTCTTGATAATTACTTGCGAATATTATGTCTTCTTCATCAAGCAATCATACAAATGTTCAAAATATAAAGGTCACAATGAGACAAAGGACATTAGAAATTAGGCTAGAGGCTAGGGCAAAATCCACAAGGGGAAAAACCAACAATCCTTCTCTTATAGAATCAGATCAAAGTGAAAGATATCCAAACCAAGACCAAGGCCAAGCAGCTACAAATATACCAAATCAACACTCCTCCAAGTCTCCTACCATAGTCAAAGTCAATGCTGGTCAACCTTCTACAAGTATGGTCAAAATTAGAATTTTGGCCCTGCAATAGAGGCCGAATTTCGGCTCTGCAATACCTTAGAAAATGCCTCAGATTTCGCACGTGCAAGCTGAAATAGGGCAGAAAACTTTGATTGAGCCTCATGGACACCTTGATTTGTCCCACTGTTCTATATGGCTCAGAGATTTGGGGACCGTGTTACTTGAGTCAGACTGGGCTTCAGTTGAGAGAGTCTAGATTCTTCTTCTCTGTCGCATCATTAGGTGCAAACTGACAGTGCTGCAACACATCATCCTTGCAGAGTTTGGAGCTCAACCCTTTCGGCTTGAGACGGTCTTCTGATTGGTTTCATTCTTGCATCATGTCCAGGGCTTGGCAGACTCGATAAAGAGTAGGGACCGTTATCCTTACTTGGCATATTGCTCTTCTGAGACTATTTCCTGTTCTACTCCCTTAGGCCGAGCTAGATGTTGGTTTACAGGAGTTTTAAACCTCTTAGAGTCAATGGGAATTTAGTTGGATCATCTCCCTCCTTTTTGTATTACTTAGATGCTCCTAGTCAACGTTTACCTCCTAGACAGGAGCTAAACAAGATCATTAGGGAGGACATCTACCGGCAGTTCGTCTAGGTCACGTGGGTCAATCCTCTAGGAGGGTTGCGCCCAAAGATGGCCTTCTATGCTGAGCACTTCTTGGAGTTGAGAGACGGGCTCATTGTTCGACCCCAGTATACGTTTCACCACTGGATCCATGCTTTTTGCATTCCTCTAGGCCAGTTCAGAGTAGGTTCTCATAGACTTTGGGTAGAGACAGACCACCAGGTGGATAGACTAGACAAACTCTGCCAGGTATGTCATTTACAGGAAGTGGAGACCGAGGTGCACTTCATCCTTGGATGCCTTGTCTACTACGAGATCAGAGGAAGGTTTCATTGCTTGTTCAGAGATTCTCGGACCCTCATCGACTTTTTCAAGTACCCCGATTAGAGATGTTTGGCCCTATATATGCAGGAGGCTCTTAGGTTCCGAGCGCATATTCTTCAGCCTCCCATCAGACCAGACCCCACACAGAAGATCATGACATTTTTCAGGGTACTACCTTCAGACAGGGGCACCAAGAGATCGATTGATACTAGTATGTATACAGACTCCAGATCAGTGAGGATCTGTGGGACCTCACCCCGCCACACGAGATCTCAGTAGCAGTTCCGTCTCAGACTGTTCCTGGGAGACAGACTAGGTCCTCCAGCATTCAACATCGTGTGAACCCCCCCAGGACATGATTTAGTGGACAGTCTGCACTTGCCATGGACTCTTCATCGAGCCAACATACATTGTTGAGTTTCTTCAACATTATTCTTTCAGCCTCAGATGTTAGGAGAGATGGGTCTGATCCTCAGACCTATTAGGTCCTGGATCTTCTTTGCTAGGGCTAGATGTTGATTTACTTCATGCATTGTATCTTTGATTTACTTCATGCATTGTATCTTTTATAGGAGACCGTTTGGTTCTCCCGCTTTGTATATACATTAGTGCACTCAACAGTCCCTTTGACCTACTTTGTGGTCATTAGTTGGACATAAATATAATTATCTTACCTTATCTTATCTTATCTCTCCTTTGACTTCTTTCTCATTTGACTTCGTCCTTTTTCCTTCTTGTTTTGATGCAGAAGATACTTGATGCGATGATTGAATGAGCCTTCCAAGAGGTCAAACTGTCTCTTATATATAGCTGTCTAGGAGGGTCGAATAGGTGCCACTAGTCTAACTTGGTCATCTTGTGGGCTTATGACTCAAAAATAAAATTCAAATTTATTTTCTTTAAAATGTCCAAATGGGACATGATTCAAATACATTTTCTTTCGACTCTTTTTGACTCTAAGCATGAAGAACATGCTTTTATAAAAATATAATAAATAGTATGAATAAATTAATGATAATTTTACATTATGAAGACCTAAATTAGTTACATTCTCCAACAAAAGAGACACCTACAGCAGTGGTAATTTGGGGCGGTTGAGGACTGACAAGGCTCAGCTTCAGCCCAGGTATTCAGGACAAGTGTTTTGTCTTGCTTTTGGCACTCTACAGGGATTCTGAGGGCCATTATCCTTGGTACGAGAACCCTAATATTTCTTATTAAACGAATAATGAGAAGTTGGATTTTGTCAGTTAAATCATTGTGTCTTGTGCATTGATCTAATTGCTGGTATATTCCCTTGTGCAAAAGTTTTAAAGTTATGAATTTTCATGTGTTTGTGTTTCCTAGCTAAAGCATAGGTCAGAGTCCAGACCTGGGGTGCATGGAATTCTGACACCAAACTTAAGACTTGCCAGCTAGAGCTCGACCTCACAAGTCTCAACCTCACCCTCCACGCAGTGGACCCTTGGCCTCCTTTATAAACAAGTCTCAGTCTTCCTATTGTGCACTCAACCTACAAACCTGTGCCCCAAAATTCCTATAACTGGACACTTTTCAACTCTCCAGTCTTGAGTCTCTCGCTTGAGAAAATCGTTCTCCCAAGAATAATGTATCTTCACCTCTCCCTTAGTCTTCTTTTATAATTTTTCATTGTGCTAGATCCCAAAACCTTGATCTCCTAAGTGAAGGGTGGCTAGGATTAGATTGTAAGCCTCATTGGAGATCAATGGTTGAGATCAGATCTTAGATTACTTAAATAATTAAGTTATTTTTCCTTCGAAGCTTAGCTCAATAGTCAACATTAATTAATAAATTAATTAATGCACTTTTCCCAAGTTAAACTTAGGAAAGAGATTATAAAAGTCACTTACTCTTCATGAGCATGAACCTAAAGAGGCAGTTTGACATCTTCTGCATGCTTGACACCTAGCCTATGCGGAAGCACCTGTCTGAGCTATTAGCATCAACACATGGTATGTCAAGTATGCATGATCTTGAACAAAATGAGCCCTTGTTGAAATTTTGTCCCAGGACCCTTGTTCTTTGGGTTCTGTGAGAATAGCCAAAAACAATCTTGTCTCCAATCTGCCCCTAAATCAAAGTGAAATTTAACTATATAGGCACCCCCCCTGGAAAGAGGGGTAACAGTACCTATTCTTTCAAGGTTGCCTAGGATCTGCACCTGGCCTTATCTGCACAGGAGACCACATCAACATGGGGACCACCTTAACAGCACAATTGCATTATCATGACATACAGTGTTGCTGTATTAACATGCCTACACCTTGAAAGACTTTGGCTTGAGTGCTTTTCAGGCTAAGAATAGTTTTCTTTGAGTCTGAAACAAGATTTTATTAATTTATAGTAAGTGTACAATGCCCTCAGCTTTACCTGTAGGGAAAATTTGCAAACTTCAAAGAAGTCCAGCTATCTACAATTGGCCCAAGTACTAAACTTATCTTTCCTTCAAGGAATGACGCCGGATCAAAATTCTCCCTCTGACACAAAAGGGGAGTGATGTTTACCTCCAAAATTGCAATGAAATACTTTGCAAAATAGTGTAGTTCAGGACACCAAAAATGGAGGCCAGCTCCAAGACTTTGGACAAATTGTGTATTTCTGCAATAATGTGGGTGGTTTTCCCCAGGCCCTTGCAAACTTAAATGTAAGTTCTCCTTCTGGGTCCTTTGCAAGACTCCCTGTCCTGGTTTTTCATGTTAGTTTATTACTTTTCCAATGTTACTTGTTTGTAGAAAAATGCCAGATTCAGGTTGCTTGGTTCTATGCGTTTTATTATCAGTACCAGCACTGCTAAATTTTGAATACAAAGCAATTATCTTTCTTTCTATTTGTTTCTTGTGAAATCTTTTTCCCAGATTTTTTTTTGAAGATGAAGTAAATTGTGGTGTCAAGGTGAGGATAATAGGATCCATTTTGAGCATGCTCAAATCACTGTTGGTTGATCCAGGTTCAAGTTGAACCCAGACAGGCGGTTTAACATCACATGTAGAAGATGGCATAGGAGTCCATGGGCATTAAAAATGCAAATGGCAGACTCTAGGGAACTTTTAAATGCTTCCTTTGATTACTGCTGCTGCCCAATGAACATCGAGGTGGAGTGCTCATGGCTCAAGAGGTTAGGAGCCTTGTCTAACATCACATTAAATCTGCTTATTCTGGTAATGATGGTGCTTCTCTTTGTGGAATGGCTAATCATGCCATACTATTTGGATGGAATTGAACCTTGGCGAGGGGAATATCACCACCCCCACTTGACCAACCAGTCAAGCTTCCAGTAACAAAAATGGGATATTGATCCGAATCGGATCCATAAACAACTGACAAAGGTCCTTGACTGTATTGGGATGAAACAAATCTCTAAAGAATCCAAAACAACATCAAAAACACCCTGAACCAGTGGCCATGGCAGCCGACGTGGAACGACGAGGACCTCGGTCAAAGTGCGTTGACCGAGGGCCATGGAGACCGTGCAGATGGCCAAAGTAGCCCCTGGGAGCCGCCCCGGATCGGGAAAAGGAGGTGGTTTTCGATGCGCAATTAAAATCGCGCATCGCTGGGCAAACAGGGCTGAAATGGGGGAGCCTTAAGCCCTTGGTCACGTTGGGAGCCAGAGAACCGCGGGTGGAGAAACGAAAAGCACTAAAGTGCAAAGGCCGGACCCGCGCCCTGGAAACCAGCGGTTTTGATCAAGGTGCCCTTGAACGGTAAGAGGTTTTGGAGGAGAGAGGAGCGATCCCATTCAGTGATCGACGCGTGGCAGTGGAGGTGAGAGAAAAACCGCCGTGATCGCGCGCTATTGGTCGAGCAAGTCAACCACGCTCGACGTGCGTATGACATCGGATCTTGAGGAGCCCAGATCGGACGGCTGAGATTGCGCTCGATAGAAAGAAGCGGAATCGACAGGGAAATAAGCTGCGATTTAAAGGGATTTGGAATCCGTTTGACCGCCACGGCGGAGAAAGAACGTATCCACGACATAATCGAAGAAATGAATCGACGAGCAAACTGGCGTTGTTCCGATGGGGACACATGGCACTTCTCGAGCGTTCATGCTGACGCTGAATAGGGAACTCCAAGCGCAGCTGCAGAAGGAGAATCGACACAGGCGGGAGAGGAACCGAACAGGCATAGGTATCGAATGGTTAAAGCCATGAACAAAGACAGTCGAAGAGAGGATTTTGAGAGGAGTCCAAGCGATCAAGAGAGACAGTGAACAGTGAATCCTAAGAGGAGGACTGAACACAGAGAACAGTAAAGCCAAGCAGAGGAGACAGAGGGCCGAGTTGACCACAGGCAGCGTCGAGCACCAGAGAGCTTGAAGATTCAAGCCTTTCCCTAGAGGAATCTATCCGGACTGAGCATCACATTGGCTCTTTCCACTGTAGACCAAGGGTCACAGAGCTAGTAGGAAGAAAAAGAGTGTGAATTCTGAGTGGCTTGGGGAATCCAAGAACCACCCTACCTAGCAAAATTTGCTTTAGAAGAATTCACATTGAGTCCCTGTATTGTAATTTCTCTGCTGTAAGACACAATAAAACAAGGCCACCATTGAAGCTGGACCGGAGACGTAGCCCTGGAGAATAGGGTGAACTCCTTATTAGAAACTGTGTGTCTTTGTGTTGCTTACTGTATTTCTCTACTGTCTTTCCATTTAAATGTATGTGCATTGGCAATCTGATCGATCCGTTGCTTGAATAGCACATAACACACACCAACACATGACTCTGTAATACCTTTTGTTTAACAAATCTTCAACTGAGGTCACTCATAGGGTGATTATCAGATCAAGTGGTATCAGAGCTCTAGGTTGTAAGGTTAGACAAGCTTGTGTTGGTTTAGCTGTGAA